>JABYPW010000112.1:0-38885 GCA_016880775.1 Phymatotrichopsis omnivora | reverse complement strand
TTTTTATTCTTACAACCCCAAAGGGGTCATCTAAAAGAACATCCTCTTACAGCTATTCAAAGCTATAGAGTACTAAGAATACATCTCCTCAGAAAAACAGAACAGTAGTGCAAAGTTATCTACATGGGAGTTAGCACAGTTAATACACTTTATTATAGGCTCTATTCTGGGTCAAAATCTTGCTTATTTCTGGATGGTAGTTTGTGCCTTGGGGTATAGCAGGTTTGTGGTAGCACAATCATATAGATTGTCCACTGATTTGTGCACTGCAGATCTAAAAAGAATGCAAAATTCTGTAGTATCATGGCATCTACCTCTTGGGTGTCCCAATTTCTAACACTTTGTGCATTAGTAGTTGTGCAGATCACATGAGCTCTATTCTATGGTGTTGATTGTAAATTCTGATACCTCTATTTCTAAGGAGGAGGAGGACTTTAGTGGGGCAGACTTTGAGTGCAACTGATTTTAAAAACTTAATTCCAGATCTGGGCTTCCTGATTCAATACTCCTGAGATGAGAACTCCTGTAGTGATTTGGATCTCAGTGAAATTCCATTCATAGAACCCCCAATGTTCCCTTGAGGATGATGATCCTTTGGATTCCATGAATAATTATAGACAGGGAAACTGTGGGGTTTCTGTTTCCAATGCAGAGCTCTGTAACATCTCTGCCATTGTCGTGGAAAGTCATCAGTTCTATATCAGGTTCTTTGGAACTGAGATAAGAGGTGAAAGGAGTACTCTACATCATGCATCTGGCATATCTGTTTGGCAGCTAGCCAGAATACAAGACAGAGCATATGAAGGTTAAAATACCATTAGTAGAATTCTGATGCTTCAGATACCTTGATTGGTTTCCCTCACATTAGAAAAAAGAAGCAAGAAGTGGTTGGCCAAAGAGTAGCAATCTTCTAGGGAATGGAAAGGTGGTTAGAGGCCACTGGGCCATAGCATCATGTGGTTGTTATTGCTAATATATTACACACTTTGTCCCTCTAGGATCTCATGATGGCTTGAGAGAGGAGTACACACATGTCATTGAAGTGTGGAGTTCAAGTAGTTATTCCTAATGTATTGCCTACTTTTTCTGCCCTACTTCACTTAAGGTGTAAACCTCTGGTAAAGTGTAGCACCATTTTTGGTGTTGATTTTACAGTGTGATAGTTGTCTGGAAACAGGACTGAATTGGTAGTTGCTGAAGAGCACTACTTACCACATTGAGACCATCATGGGCAGTGCAGGGGATCTACTACCACAATAAGGCATTAGCTACTACCTAGTATGGGTTGTACCTGCTAGGTTGAAGCTTGGAAGGCCCCATCTGCCTAGATTATTTGAAACCCCTGGCCAATAATAGTAAGTGAGTAGAGAATATACATGCTAGTATGGCTGAAGAGATAGAATTGTAAGAGGTGTTTTTTGGCCTTTTCTTTGTTTTAAGGACAGATATCTTCTTTTCACTCAGTGTTCATTCTTCATGAATGGAGTCTCTTCTAGCTTTTCTTTTCTTATCTCTTGAAATGTACATAATTCTTTACATGCTTCACCAATCAGGACAGGATTAGGAGGTCATGCAGACTATTTCTCTTGCTTATGGTTATGTACATACTTCTCCTGCTATGGGCACATGCCATACTATGGTTTCTTCATCTCTTTTCTTTTGTCATGAGAGGACTTGAGAGTGTCATGCCATAGTCATAGACTTCATGTGGACAGTGTCCCTGGTTTTGTAGTTAACTGAAACTTGAGTGAGAAATCATCATCATCATCTATGATTCATTAAGAGGAAATGACTAGGGCAAGTTGGGGGATTTTATAGAGTGTAGCCATGTGTCAGACTACAACATGCTGGATGGCCAACTGGGTAGGTCTTGGAGAAGGAGATAGGGTGAGGGCCAGCTTCATGTAATTGAGATATTATTATCTCTACTGCTTCTAATATCGATTAATTTGATCCTGTCAAAATTTGGAGCCAATTCAATGGCTACTTGCTATTGGCAAAGTCTTCTAACAACCTCCATATTGGTGCTGTTTACAAGAACAATAAATTCTCTACCATTCTTACCACTATGAAGATACAACTGTTGGAATTGTCCTTGACAACCACAATCCTCTCCACAAATTGATCACACAAATTTGCCCATCTGTAACAATTCACAGGAACTATAAATGGCAAAAATATTTGGTAAACAATATTCCCCATGGCCACAGATCTCCCCAAACCAAATCTAATATCCTTTAACAAGAAATTGAAAACTTTAACAAAGGGAGTTCCCCTTGTACATGTACAAAGTCCTAGGTTCACCAAGGAATCTTGATTGCACTCACAAAACTGCATCCACCCTGGTTATCATAATCATCAATTCTGACAATGAAGCTTGCATGCTCCAGGGGCCCAGTATCCTCACATGCAAATGCCAAATCACAAAATACATACCCTTCAACTTCGCTACATACTGCACTGACTGTCTGGCTTCAGCCATATTATGCCAAATGGAAGAAATCCCACCAGTGCAACCTCCATACTTGGGACTATCACACATCATAGTGCTCATGTGGTCATGGTAATAGAGAACAACCTGAATGGGTCTGCTTTGACACTGTCATAAACTGCACTAATTGTAATAGACACTGCATCACCTCATACCATACCTGCCTAGAACTCACCAAGGCTAAAACATTGGTTACCATGCACAAACAGGAAGCTATCACTGTTGCCATAGGAGGAGTTCAGATTTTGCCTGCTGCAACTATTCCCTTTGACACTGTTGCAGGACCTCCAAATTTCCCCTTTAGTTTCCTTTGTCTGCACTTTGTTTTTAATGGTATTTCTTGATATCTTCATTAAAGTTTAATACTACTGGGTGTTATAAGGTTTACCTCCTTGGGCTTTGTTATTCAGTTGCCTGTGTAATCATCTTTCTGCCATTTTCTGTATGGGTGCTAGCCTTGGCTATTTCATCCATTTGCATCTCCAGCACCTGCTTAGACCTCTAATCTTGTAGTTGTTTACTATAATGGAGGACTGTACCTGCTGTGGGGTTGAGTGCCCATTTTCTTACTCTAGTATCTAATTTCCACTACCTTATTTCTTAGGAAATACTTTTGATATGCCATGGCTTGTAGCTGCTTGTGGATCTTTCATTAACAGATGACAAGAAGAGGGAGACATCTAGCTTATGCTGGTCTATTGCTTTCTTGTTACTAAAAATTAAAATGAGTTCTTTCTTTTTCACTCTCCCTGTAGGATTTCACAAGCCTCTCTCTAGAAATGAAGGTACCAAGAGGTAACACTGGTACCTAGTCATAGTGCTAAACACCTATGAGTTAAGCCCTCACAACATACCCACCCACCCTGCCCCCAAACAAAGCTAAGTACCTGTGGTCAGTAGTAACTACTGGGCTAGAAATGGACAGTCCTGATGCCAATACCTAATGCTGCATTCTATTACTAGGTCTCACACAGTTTACATCATGATGTTAACTGGAATTGAACCCTCATATCTAAAGACAGCAGAAATGGATGTAAACCACTAGATCAAAAGGTAACACTAGGACCTTCTAGGAACTGACCAACTATAATTCAGGGGGGGTAAGATATTTTATTTGCTTTAAGGCCCTGTAAGGGGCCATCTAAAAGACCTGTATGCAGTTATCAAAAGCAAACCTTCTCCATTATAAACATGGTTACTAAATTTAGAAAACCTCAACACCATGACAACTATCATGACATGTCATCCTCTATTCCCCCTGTAATTGCTCATGGAGCAAGGTCACTTTGCTATCAAAAACCATCAGTGATTTCCTGACTGATCTCCTTCACCAAGCAGTTACAGCAGCATGCAGAGAACACCCCAAAGGTGCAGACATCTGTGCTGCAGCCAGCTCAACTTTCTGGAGTAGTGCTTTGCATATGACTATGGTGCTTTAACATGACCCTCCCCCCTCTCATCCAGTCTGTTGATAAGATTTAACAGTCTATTTCTGCTCTTTAAGTTGGCTAACAGTCAATTAAACAATGTTTCAACCCACTTGAGGCCACCATCACCTATAACACTACAGCCCAAACTATGGCCTCTGCCTTCCCTGACCTAGCTCTCACCCAATCCATCAAAAATATATGGTCAGAGACATCCCAAACTGCCAAAGCTGTGAAGAAGCTTGCTTCCTCATGGACCCTGCCTTCGATTACAACAACTGCCAGAGTACCACTTGTACTACCTGATGCCACAGTCACCTAGGCCCTAGTGAATCCCGATGATCACTCTTGGGCTAAGGTTGTCAAGAATAACTGAAAAGGCAAAGCCCCAGCTACACCACATACCACTGCTACCACCTCTGCTCCTACCCTAAACTACCCAGCTAAGTAAGAATGAGAGATAATTTGTCAACCTTAAGAGAGAAATCCCTAACTTTAACCACATTGCAGTCTGAGATAAACTAAACAAGGCTCTGGTCTCAAAGAAAGCCCTTGCCATGTGCTATATCTGATCTGTCTGAAAGGCCCACCCCTGCCACATTTTCCTTTCCATCATGGAAAGCAAAACAGCCCGCAATTTTTCACCTAAAAAGTGACCATAGAGGAAGTTGTTAGGGAGTTCTTTCTGAACACCACTGGCCTCTGCTAAAACTTCTTACACAAGTACATTGTGCACAATGTGCTAACCTAAGCACCTGATGTCTGATTTTGAACATATGTCCAAGAACTGGGAGGAGATTGAGACATTCACATATGGAGTCCTTCTCACAGAAAAATCCTTCTGGCTTGTTTCCAAAGAGAAGGTCACTAGTAAGAAAGCCTTATCAATTGTTTTTACTATCATTGTCAACAACAACCACTTCTGGATTTCAAAGGGTCTCATGATCCTGAACAGCAATCAAAAGACTGAACAGTACATTACCTTTTGCAACACTACCCTGTGCACCCATTGAAACCAATATGGCCATAAACAACTGTGATGCACTGGACAGGCTGCTGGTACTGTGTTAGGAAACATCTGCTTACTGAGCACACTTGTAGCAACCATAATTGCAAGATCAAAGGCTGACAATGTGAGGACTCCACCCTCAAATGCATCAACTTTGAAGGTGTACATGCTGCTAATGACCTATGCTCCCCAACTTACATTGTCACCATGACTAAACATGATAAGCCTAGGGACTGCACTGAACATGAGAAGGAATCTTAGATCCCCTTCCCCCTCCCATCTCCCATTTCTTCTGTTCCCTAGGAGGATTTTGGTCATTGCTTGTGTTTTGATAACATAAATTGCTTCTCCCTTTTACAATGTACTTAGTGTCTTTGCTTTTCCCTATTCTTTTTTTTTTAGGTGTTGTAAGGTTTGCCTCCTCAAGGTGAAAGGATAGGGTCCCAGAGCTCTTCTTTGTTTCTCTCAGTTTCTGTCAGGCTTTTTTCCTTCCCCTCATGACCAATAGGTGTCTCTATGTTTTTCTGTTCTTCTTTTACTCCTTCTCTTGCATTTCTTTTACTCTTTTACTACTGCAAGCTTTTTTTTTGCCTCAGGGGTTATGCTTGGACATTGTAGTAGCTGTAAGTTTTGTCATGCCATATGAGGATGCTTGTGGACCTTGTTCCTCGAAACTATGCAAGATAATTTAAAAAAAAAAAGTGGCTATTGAAAGCTATGGCAGAGGAGAAGACATCCCTCATAGAGAGTACTGCAAACAAGCATAATTCAGGCATTCATAACATCTTTTAAACTTCATGTAACTTCTAAATTGAGAAAAAATTTAACACCTATACAAATTTTCATAAAAGATGTCCAACCTTGGATCCTGCCATAGGTTGCCTACACTCCTCACCCCTTTACTAACTTTATGAGCTTAGACCTTTGGCCTGCAATCTGGATACACTGACAGAAAAATCTAGCAGCAATGAGCCCCATATGTCAGGCATACAATAATGCTATGTTGCTAAGTTCTTCTCATATAACCTCTGCAAACTACTCACAACTATTTCAAACATTAAATTGACCCAAAAGCTACATGCAAATAAATACAATATTATTCTCAAAAATCAACAACTGTTTGGTGATCATTTATAAAGTCCTGACCAAAACCAAAGAATCCCAAGAAAAAAAACCTTCAAGAGATAAGAGGAATGTCTCCTCCCTCAGTAACTGTGATGTAGGTAGGGTGTACTAGCCAATTAAGGCTCTATTAGTCACACATTCAGGAGCGAACTTCGCTAAGTGCCATTAGGGTAACCCTTCATATGGCCCTTCAAGAGATAAGAGGAACCTGAAGTCACTTATAATAAATGCTATCAATGAATTTCTCAAGAAAATTAATAAAACATAGAAAGAAACCTCATAAAAAGCCTTAGAAGCTAGGCAATCCTGCCTCAGCAGCTACAACCAAGAGCCCTCCTACTGTACCTACTCCTGCACACCTCAAACAAAGTCTACACTAACATGTACCCTAGTTGCCTCCACCAAACCCCAATGCAAATCACATTCCTCATAAACACTCATACCTCAAGATCCCTTCCAATAAAGTTACAAAGTGTGATGGATGGAGTGATTATTATCTCAACTTCTTTAGATGAAAATAAGTTTGATCCTGTTGAAATTATCAACTAATTCAAATAGCTGCTTGCTGTTTTTAAACACTCATAAAAAAAAACTCTGCTTTGCCACAGTTCACAAGAACAACCAAAGCTCTGTAACCATAGAGGATACTACTTTAACAAATTTTTGTGCCTTTTCTTACTTTCCTTCAGTCACTATTGTATGGACAGGAAGTTTACATTCAATTAAGAACAGAGACATAACAAATTTCTATGCCTACTGTAACTGCCTTTACAAATCTATCAAAAAACATTTATCTACCTGATACAATTTGGAGGAATTATAGATGGAAAAAAATACATTGTCACAACATTCCCTATGCCTCTACATTTTTCTAGAAATGGGGTGAATATGCTCTAATAAGAAATTTGAAACCTTTAATAAGGGGTTTCTCCTTCTACAAGATCTTAGGTTATAGACTAAGGTGTCTAAAAGCAATGGCAAGATTGCATCCACCAGTCATCACAGTCATTAATTCTGACAATGAAACCCAAGTGTAAATGCAAATCTAAACTGACACTAAAAACAAAGCACAAAGAGACTATGCCAGCTTAACTTGTTACAGTGATTATTCTCTAAGGGGAATATTTATTCCTTTACAAAAATTACTGCAAAACTCCAAATTCCAAGATCTACCTACTCTGATATATATGCTAAAGACAAAGACTGCCATCCTTGTAAAAGTAAAATCCTATACACTGTGAACACCCCCTATCCACCAACCCAGAAAGGGTTGGTGATAGGTTGAAGAGATACCTAGTCTACCTAGCTTGGATGGAAATGGCTTAGCTAGTAATTCCTAGTCCTTCCCCTAAAAAACCTTCCTACACTGTGTTACAAGCTAGGTGGGCTAGGTATCTTTACTCCATAGGAGTAACCTTTTCTAGGCAGCTAGGTGGGGGGCATTTGTAGTGTATAGGATTTTACTTTCAAGAGGATAGAAGCCTTATCTCAGGCACATACTCTATATTAGAATAGGTGGATTTTGGAATTCTGGTTTTCTCTGCTATTTTGAAAAAGGTATATCCCTCACCTGGGAATGTAATCAGTATACTATGTTCAGCTACTATGGTTTCACAGTGCTTTGTTTTAAGTTTAGATTTAGATAGGTATAAGTTCAGCTTTACACCTAACATTTTTTTTTTTTTTTTTTATTTTAGGATAGGGGTGTTGTAATCTATAATGTTTACAAACATATAGGAAAGTAGGGAAGTATGAAGTCAAGACATTGAAAAGTGACTATAAAGTGCTGCTGACTAAGCATCTAGACACTTACATCTATAACTGTACATGCCCTATCCAAGTTGTAGTGATTGATAGGGAAGTTCACATAACTGTCACCATAGGAAGCAGTTGAAGGTACTTCCTAAAACTCCTATACTTATGACTATTTCCTTGACCTTTACTGGTTGTACATACCCTATTCTATTTATGGTGATTGACAGGGAAGTTCAGATAACTATCACTATAGGAGTTGCTGTATGAAGGTTACCCTGACAGTACTTAGCAGATGAAGGTACATCCTGATGCTCCTACAGTTATGACTATGTCCTTGACCTTCATTGGTTGTATATGCCCTGTCTAAGTAGTAGTGATTGCAAGGGAAGCTTTGATAACTGCTGCAGGGTTTTGTGCTTCTTTTCTCAACTCTCATGGTTGATTTGCACTACCCTATTTCTTTTTGTTCTTTTTTACCTGAGTGAGGAAGCGAGGGCCCAGTTAATACATTACTGGTGTATCTCTCCCATCACCCTAGATTCAAATGCTGAGTAATAGTAGGTACTAATGAGTGTGACGGTGGTGGAGGCAACTAGGACTTGCCTCTAAGGGGTCTGCTTGGGTATCAACAAAGGCCAGTAAATGCAGCAAACCTTTTAAGGTATAAGTACCCTGGTAGTTCTGAGGAAGGTAATCAATGGTTTAACCTGAGGTCGGCTTAAGCTAGTCTATAGACTCCTCAGCCTGTTGCTATGCATACCCACGTACCTTTGTGTATGCTCAGGATATCACACTTGGACCTAAAAAGGCAGGGGAAGTAATGAAAAATGGGAGCTACTAAACCTATGTCATATACTCTTAGTTGAGTGTGACACCTCCCATGAGTACAGAGGGTGAAGGTCCTGTCATAGTAACACAATTGCTTGACCATTCCCTCTTATATACTAATTTCCCCCTGAGAGATTATCTAAGAAATAACAAAGGAAAAGAACCCCATCAAAATATTCCCTTACTAATTCCCATGTGCTATTACAAATTCCCTAGAGGACAATCAAACATACAATAGGGAATTAGCCACATTTTGGCAAGATCATCTATGCCTCTTTAGAGGGAGCACCTCCTTAGGACATGTGCTCCAATGATATGGCTGATTGGTATATCATGATGAGATTGAGGTAACAAGTCTCATCTTTGATCATGTATAGCCAATCCCATGTATGTCATACTATCAATGCCTCACTTTTCTTAGTCAGAGCTCAGTGGTGATGTGACCTGCATCACATGGTTCTGTGGCTCGACTTAGGGGAAGAGGTATTCACAGATTCCAATATAACCTTCTTGTTGACTTGGAACTACATTCTACACATGGCTTGGTACCTAGGAAGACCACAAAGATGGTGTTCTGTAACACCCTTCTCAAGTCTCTATGCAGAAATAGCAATGATGCCCCTTGCTCTTCACATGGCCTATCTTAGAACATGTGCTGCAGCTTAGATTACCACTTTATACCTCCATGTTAATATGGTTGCTACTGCTCTCCCCTGCTCTTTCCTCTCATCAGTTCCCCATCATCAGCCTAGGTATCTTATCCCCTACTCATAGAAGTATATGGCTTAGAACTAGAAATCCCCTTTAGGAGCTCAATCCCCCCTCCCTATTGATGATCTTGTTTCAGAATTTAAGAACATGAATGACCACTGTATTTATGGTTGACAGCACCTATGTGCCAGGTAAGACCAATAAATAAATACTCTTACTGTCAATAACTGGAAAGTACTTTTAGAATGGAAAGATGGGTGCTCCTATGACATTGACTCCTACTCAGTCACCTTGCTTCTAAATGACCATGTCTTTAAATTCCCCTAGTTCATCTCTATGAGAATTTTCCAGGTCCAGATGGGAAAGTCCTGTATTGCTAGACACAAGTCACTTCATCTTCCCACCCTCTCATACCCACAGTGCTATAAAAAGACCTTGAGATTTTAGATCATGTAGACTTTTAGTGCACTGATAAAGAAACAAAGTGCATTGAAAATCTCCTAGGAAAGGTGCACATGGTTAAACCACTCTGGTCCTTCTAGGATATTGTACTCAAATTTGCCCAGTTTACTGTAGAAACCAAGACAGTTTATCCACACCCTATGACAGAGTATAGCCCCTAAGAAATCATAGAAATAGTTTGAGTCTAAGGTGGTTAGTACATTTTTTTGATTTCTCATTTCTTTTCTTTTCTCCTTCTCCTTTTTCTTTTCTTATCACTTTTCTCTGTCTTCCTTTCCTGCTACTTTTTCTTCTCCTTTTTGCATTTGCTGTTGCTTTTCTTGCTTGGCTATATTTGTGGCCTTGGTCTCTCCCTAGGGGAATGGGCCTCAGGATCTTGCTTTTCCCTTTTATCTCCTTTTACTTCCATTCATTTTCATTTTACTGCTACTCTTATTTTGAAGGAGATGGAGATTTTTTTTTCATGCCATAGCTGAAAAGGCTGCATGTTGAGGTTGTACCTAGAAAGTAGTGACATGAAGTAAACCAAAAATGATGCTCATATGCAGTAGCTTCTAACTTCATTTATTGACAACTTTGCTTTCCTTTTTTGGTTCTTCTCCTTCCAATGCAATATCCAACATTTGCAAGCTAGCTTCAAGATGATTAAAGGAGCTGTCAAGATTATGATAAGGTTCTCCCTCACCAAATGTGAACTTATACACTGGTGTCTGCCAAGGGATGTATGTCCCCCACACTAACAAACCCCATTCAGTAAATTCTATTGCATACCTAATAAAATTATTTTCTACCTCACATATTTCTGGGATGTCACCTTTACCTCAAAAGTCCACTATGCTAAGGCTTTAGTTGGCCACTGATGTATACTCTACCCTAATGGTGTACATGAATTTTGGCAAGCTTCTCCATTACAACACACTTGGTTACTAAATTTAGAAAACCTCAAAACCATGACAACTATATCATGATATGTTATGATGGTTAATAATGGACCCTAAATCCTGCTCCTCCCTTATCCCTGCTCTTAGGGAGAAAGCTTTCTCTACTATCAAAACCCTCAGTTATTTCCTCACTAATTTACTCTACACTGCTGTTACTACAGTTGTTAAAGAACCAGATGACAACAAGCTCATGTGGTTTACCAAGGATAGCATGGCTGTCTAAGTTATCATGTCTACCCAGCTGGAGTTCTTTAATCAAACCCTCCCTACCCTTCTCCACTCTGTTAAAATCAACAGTCTGTTTCTGCTATCCAAACTGGCTAACAGTTGATTGAAAAAGGCTTCAATGAACTTAAAGCCATTACCACCTGCAACTCTACCACAACTGTGGCCCCTACCCTCCCTGACCCAACTTTCACTGAATCTGTCAAAAAGATATTTTTGGAGATCTCAAAAACTGCAAAGTTGTGAAAAAGTTTGCTTCCTCATAGACCCTACCTTTGATCACAACAACTGGCAAAGTGCTACTTGAACCACCAAAGGCCACTATCACCTGGGCAATAGTCATACCTCATTATCATTCCTAGGCTAAGGTTGTCAAGAAGAACAGAAAAGGCAAAGCTATAGGTATACCACAAAACAACACCTTATCCTCCCCTCCTGCCCTAAACTGCCTAGCTAAGTAAAATCATAATTGTCAATCTGTAGTGAGAAATCCTGAATTTAACCCTACTATTTCAAGATGAATTCAACAAGGCTCTGGTTTCTAAGAAAGCTCCCTTATCCTACTGAATCTGATCCATCAGAAAAGCTGCCCTATGTAATTTCTTCCTTTCTATTATGGAAAATACAACTACCTAACAGCTTCTTACCTACAAAGTGACCATCAAGGAAGCTGTTAGGAATTGCTTCCCAACCACCACTAGCCTGTATGACAACTTCCAGCACAAGAAGTACATTATGTACAATGTGCCAACTAAAACCTCTGGTGTCTCTGATTTTGAACATATGTCTAAGATCTACAAGGAAATTGAGACATTCAAGCATGGAGTCCTACTTGCACAAAACCATATGCCAGCTCACTTCCAAGGAGAAGATTACTTGGAAAAAGCCTTCTTCTGTTGTTATTACAGTTATTGTTAATAGTAACCACTACCAAATCTCAAAGAGTCTTACGATGCTAAAGAAAAACTGCAAGACTGAACAATACATTACCTTCAGCAACAACACTCAGTGCACCTGTTTTATAACCAATTTGGTCACCACTAACTGTCCTGCACTTGCCAACCCATCTCTGCAAGTACTGCACTAGGAAACACCTCCTTACTAAGTACACTTTTGGCAACCCTGACTTCAAGGTTGAAGGCTAATAGTGTGAGCATACCACCCTCAAATGCATTGACTATAAAGGTGCACATGCTGCCAATGACCTACATTGCCCTACATACATTGTTGCTATAACTAAAGATAGTATGCCTAGAGAAATAGCTGAACACAAGGAGGAATGGAATCATAAATCCCTTCTCCCCTCTCCTTTTCTTCATAGGAGGACTTTGGTCAATGTTTTAGTATATTCTTTATAATATAAATAGCCTTTCCATTTCATAGTGTACTTAGTGCTCCTGCTTTTTCCTATTTCTTCTTCTGAGTGTTGTAAGGTTCAGCTCCTCAGGGTAAAAGGATAGGGTCCTAGGACTCTTCCCTGTTTCTCATAGTTTCCATTAGCTTTTTCCCTTCCCCTCACATGTGATGGGTGTTTCTCTGTTTCTCCATCTTTATTTTATACTCTTTCTCTCTCTTCTCTACACTCTTTTACTGCTATGTTCTTTTTTCAAATGCTTTTTCTTCTGCCTCTAGGGCTGTTTAGGGGATGTTTGATATAGCTGTAAGTTTTGTAATGCCATATCCATAGAGGATACATGTGGAGCATATACCTAAAATAAATATGACATGATTCAAACATGAATTTTGACTTTAGGCTCACTGCTTATCATATTAGAAGAATAGTTAGATTAGTTATCCTTCCTTATCGTTTCTTCCCAAAGCTAATTAAGCGCCAAGAACCAGGGCGTCGCACTCAATTAAGAGCCTATGACATAGGTTCAAATGGCTCCCATTTTAGGGGGTGAACTCCTTTCTAGGTTCAAGTGTGATATCCTGAGCATACCAAAAGGTACGCGGGTAGACACGGCAACAGTCTGAGGAGTCCGTAGACTAGCTTAAGCCGACCTCAGGTTAAACCGTTGATTACCTTCCTCAGAACTACCAGGGTACTTAAACCTTAAAGGTTAGCTGCCTGATATGCTGGCCTTCGTTGATACCCAAGTAGACCCCTTAGAGACAAGTGCTAGTTGCCTCCACCACCGTCACACTCATTAGTACCTACTACTACTCAGCGCTTTATTCTAGGGCTATGGGAGAGAGACACCAGTATTGTGTTGACTGGGCCCTCGCTTCCTCACCCCTGATTAGTTATCCTTCCCTAGCTAACCTATAGGGTAGGATTTGTCCCCTTCAGCAAAGAGTCGCTTAACCTCTGTCTCACCTTTTATAATAAACTATACAGGTGAATAGTGGGAGCCATGCTCTCTGTTACAACACACTTGGTTACTAAATTTAGAAAACCTTAACACCATGACAACTATCACATGTTGCAAAGTCAAAAGCTCCCCAATCCCACAGTCATCCTCCTGCCCTTATTGGGCAAGCATTCTCCCCTATTAGAACCCTCTGCGAGTTCCTCAGAGACTCCCTTTCTGATGTCATTTTGCAAGTGGTTACTACTAGAAATCTCACCCCCTCACATACCAGAAGTAGGTAGTTATGGCTATACTACAACCAATTTTGGATAAGTGGGAAGGCATTGTCCTATGGGACTTTGAAAAGATATGCAAATCTATACCCAAGAGAGTGAAATTGTGTCTAAAGGCATTAGGATGAAGGATAAAGTATTAATGTGTTTTTAATAAATCTATTCTATCTAAACCGTCAATTGATCATAAATTTTTACAGTCACATTGTGTGGTTGCATATATATAACTATAGAATAATAGGAATAAGTAGTGCATTACTAGCTATATAATCAAAAAAAATGGCCAAATATTTTCTATTATTGTATTATAGCAAGGATCATGACTATACAGCCTTATCATACAAACTTCTTCATTACAATGTACTCAGTTACTAAGTTTAGAAAACTTCAACTCCATGACAACTATCACAATATGTCTCAAGGCTTACAATAGTCAATTCATCCTAAATCCTCCCCTCCTCCACTTTCTAACATCCCTCCTACACTCTTGGAGTAAGGCCATTCTATAATCAGAACTATCAGTGATTCCCTCACTGATCCCCTCTATGATGCCATTGTTCAGCCCTGTAAAGAACCCTCTAACAGAATGCACATCTATGTAGCAGCAAACTTGGCTATATCTAGAGTAGTTCTATCATACATATATTCTCCCTAAGTTTATATTTTACATCCTTTACCCTAGGTAGGGTGTTTTGCACTCAATGAAGAGCATGAAAAAACTAGCTTAAGATACAGGATGAAAAAAGAAAAGAGTGACAAAAGGAAATCCTCCACCTTCCTGCCTTTACTGTAAAACAAAAGAAATCCTCCATTCTCCCTGTTCACATTTTTTTCTCAAGACCTATGGCATTTGACTTCTGTTGTTCACTTTAGTAAGGGGGGTTGGTCAGCTAAGCAACTGTTGAAAATTGGTGAGTAGTTTTTATGGTCACTTCTTGCTCAGGAAGCACCAGAGTTAGCTATTCCTTGACTTTTTACCTTAATCAGTTGAATTGGGTCTTCAGATAAGTGACTGCCATTATCTGAAGTGGTGGCATGATTTTTGATACAAACTTGTATTCCAGGTAACCTGCACACTGGTCTTAGGACCTCTGAGAACTTGGGGTTGAAGTACTTTCTTTTGACAGTCACATTTTATCATGAAACTCTCCTACATGATGCAAGATATGGTAGAGAATAGGGTGAGTTGCACCATCGGGGTTGACAACCCATCTACAGTGACTACCATTCTATACCTACACAGGACATTGTTGCTATGCTGGATTATCATTTTGCTTTCAGGGGGGGGCATTGTAAAATGTATATGTCATATCATCATTGTAATTCATGTAGGCCATATGAAGGTTACCCTGACAGCACTTAGTGAATGAAGCTGCATACCTGATGCTCCTACAATGTGTGACTATGTCTTTGCTCCTAATCGAGTATAAACACCCTGTCCACATTACAAGTGATCGAAATGGGAAGCTAATTGCCCATCGAACTTCATGTAAAGGGTGCAGTCTTTTCAAAGGTTTATGTGGCACCTATGCATAATAGTTTCTGCTTATTGTAAGGTGGGGGGTGGGAAGAGAAGAGAGAGAAGCCTGGAGTAGTTCTATCAATGCAACTAGAATTCTTTAACAGTACCCTCCCTACCCTTATCAAGTCTGTTAACAATATTCAACAATATATCACTGCAATCTAAGATACACAATGGTTGATTGAATAGCATTTCAACTTACTTGAAGCCACCACTACCTATAATGCTACTGTAACCCAAACTATGGCCCCTGTCCTCCCTGACCAAACCCTAGCTAAATCTGTCAAAAAGATAGAGACCTCAAAAACTGTAAAATCTATGAAAACACTTGCTTCCTTATAGACCTGACCTTTGATTATGACAACTGGCACACTGCTGCTTGCACTGCCTGACACCACAGTAATATAGGCCCTAATGAATCCCTATGAATAACTCTTGGGCCATGGTTGTCAAGAAGAACTTCAAAGGCAAAGTCCCAGCTATGCCAAAAAACACTGCTACCTCCTCTACTCCTACCCCTAATTACCCTACTAAGCAAGAGCATGAGAAAATCATTAACCTTGAGGGAGAAATCCCTGACTTCAACTCTACCACAGTCTGAGATGAAGTTAATAGAGCCTTTAATCTCTAACAAAGCCCCTTCTGTATACTGTATCTGATCTATCTAGAAAGCTCATCCTCTAACATTTTCCCCTCTACCATGGAAAACACAATGGCCTAGCAAGTTCTAACCTATAAAGTAACTATTAAAGAAGCTCTTAGGGGGGTTCTTCCCTAATATTACTACCCTCTGCCAAAACTTCTTACATAAGAAGAACATAGTACATAATGTGCTAACCTAGGCCACTGGTGTCTCTGATTTTGAGCACATGTCTAAGATATGAGAGGAGATTGAGACATTCAATCTAATACTATCTATTACAATATACTCAGTTAGTAAATTTACAAAACCTCAACACCATAACAACTATCATGACATGTTATGATGGACATCTTCAGCTCAACCCCCACTGTTAGAGAACACTGATCTTGTGGTCTTCCATGGTACCAGGTCATGTGCAGAATGTAGTTCCAAGTCATTGAATGGGTTATGTCAGAAGCCGTGACTACCTCCTCCTTGGAACTGAACTATAGTATCATGTGATGTGTATTGTCACCACTAAGCTCTAACTAAGCAAGGTGAGGCTTTGACAATGTAATGTTCACAGGATTGGCTATACATGACCAATGACTTGACTTGTCACCCCAATCTCATTATGATGTACTGATTAGCTGTATCATTAGAGGACATCACCCTTGGAGGTAACCCCTCTGAGAGGGATATATGATCTTTCCTAAATGTGAGCTAATTCCTAATCAATCATATGATCAACCTTCTAGGGAATTTGTTGAGCATATGGGAATTTGCAATAGAATGTTTTGATAGGGTTCTTTTCCTTTATAATTCCTTATATAAACTCTCAGTTAAAATTAGGTATTGAAGAAGGAGTGGACAAGTGATGTGTTATGTTTTCTCTTCTCTCTCTAGCCTTTATCTCAAGTCTTGTACCATCTTCAAGCCTTAAGAATATACTTTACCTTTCTACTTCTAAGATCTTTGTCTTCTCCACACCTCTGCAATAAAAGGTAGAAATAGAAGCAGTTCTAGCTTGCCAATTGAGATATGTGAGTCTACTCAGTAACACCTCTTGTGAAGCTTCTTGTGCTATACCTTGTGCTACATCATTTACAAGTCTTCCATCACACGATATTATTATTAAGAGAGCTTCTTAAGATATTGAAATGATAGATGCATCCACTGCTCTTACACTAGTCACAGGAAACAACCTGGCAAGGCCTTCAAGGTCTGTCAGAGCTATAAACTCTTCTGCCTTATCCTCAGGGACCTATGAGATCATGTTGAATAATAATGAGTTGGAATGTCAACTGACACCAAAGTATCATCCTTGGGAAATACACAAAAGCCCTTACAGCCCTTAACAATTTGAAGGAGTTTGTAGGTGACGCCCTCTACAAGACAGCCAAAGCAGACCTTCACAAAGCCTTCTTGTGACAAAGAAATGATGTTGCCATGATCCTCTATTCCACTCTCAAACTCTACAGGGATATCAAACAGGATCTCCCTTCTATGATAGTAACCTTCCCCCCTACTATCACCACCTATCTACTCTAGGCTATAGAAGAGATCCAAAAGGACAGAGGGTAGTATGCCTAAAAAGAACTGGAAGTTGTTGCCACCACTACCATGGTCCATTGGGCTAAGGTGGACAAATTAGAAATGGAAGTCTTTGAGCTCAAGGAAAGGTTGACAGATCCAATCTGCAAATGTTTCACCAAATAACTAATTCCTCCTATATTAAGCAGTTGGAATTGGATCTGTCAGAATAGCAGAAAGTGTCCTGAACCCTTGAAGAGGAACTGATAAAGATTAGAGGGAGTGACATACATCTCCAAACCTAGCTCTCTGTAACAATGAAGCAGGTCCTCAAGCTTCAAGCCTAAAAAGAATCTTCCTCCTCAATTACTACCCACTTAAAGGAGGATATCTAGAAGATGAAGAAGGTCAAACTCATGTACTTAAGGGATGACCTGAAGTTCTGGAAGGAAAAATACAGATGCACAAAGGGGCTGTACACCTCTAAAGACTCTCCTGAGGTATCTCCTGCTCCTCCTCCTCCAGTGTCACTGCTACCACCTGATCACATCTTGGTCAGCATCTACCTATCAAGTGACTACCATAGGCCCTTAATGCTAGGGGGTCAAGGATGGTCTAGTGGTATAGCTATCCTGGTGTCGTTGTGTAGTAATGTGCAATGTTGTAGGTCCAAATCCTGCTTATGCCATACCTTAATACCATCATTTCCTAGTCAGTCATAGGTTTTATAGCATAAGTAAGTTTTCCCTGACTATACATGGTTCCCTAATTACTAGGGAGTCTATGTAAGCGAATGCAACTGATGATCACAATGGCCATATAAAGGGTTACCTTAATGGTGCTTAGTATCTGAGCTTCCCTAAGCAACTTTGATGCTAAAAGAACTGGGGCGTCGTACTCAATTAAGAGCATATGACATAGGTTCAGTAGCTCCCATTTTTATTGCTTCCCCTGCCTTTTTAGGTCCAAGTGTGATATCCTGAGCATACCCAAAGGTACATGGGTAGACATGGCAACAGGCTGAGGAGTCCATAGACTAGCTTAAGGCAAGTATCACTCCTATATATGTGACTATGTCCTTGCTCTTAATTGAGTGTACATGCCCTATCTATCTATATAATAGTGACTGATGGGAGTTGCAATTAGCACCACCAATCCTAGGGAGAAGGGCACCTTTATTTTCCTTCCCCTGGGTAAGGATAGTGTAGTGGTATGGCTATCCTAGTGTCATTGTGCAGTAACATACAATGTCATAGGTTCAAATCCCATTAGCATCACTCCTAAAATACCATGATTTCCCAGTTGGACATGGGTTTTATAGTGTAAGCGAGTTTTCCCAGACTGTGCATGGTTGCCTAATCACTGGTTCAGTCTATGTAAGTAAATACGACTGATGACCTCAATAGTTATATGAAGGGTTACCCTGATAACACAGTGAATTCGCTCATATGTTATGTGACTATGTCATATGCAATTAAGTTTGTGCGATGCCCTGTCCATATATCAGTGATCGAAGGGAAGATCAGATCCTTCCTTCCTTTCCCTCTACTGCAGTATAACCCTCAAGGTAGGCACTGTTTCCTATGATGGAAGACTATGATAGCTTTATACCTTGTATATATTCCCTAGAAGTGTAACCTGCTCTGCCACCTTGATAGACCCAACCTCAAGGCCTCACAGTTGAAGATATTGAGGCTATTGTCAGTAGGGTCCTGGCTTACCAAATACCTGGTCCTCCACCTCCTCTTCCTACACCACCTGTCCCTCCTTAACTGGACTACCTATCTACCTACTCTAGTGCACTACAACCACCTACTATGCTGGCTAACTTTAAGGGTCCTAAGCCTAATGACCCTTCAAAATTCAGTGGTGAGTCCCAAGGGTTAGAGAAGTTCTTCATGCAGTACAAGACATACTTCTCCCTCCAGTCTCATACTTTTCCTCAAGACTGGATTAAGGTGAAGTTTACCTTGACCTTCTTCACTGGGCAAGCTATGGCATGGCAGGAATCCTCCCATGAAACTTGGTCTCACCCCATGGTTATCTGGTCTAACTTCCAGGAAGCCATGAAGGTGCATTTTGGTGCTTACCTCATAGAACCTGTGGCCAGGTGAGAAATCATCAATGCCAGGCAGACTAAGGAGATCCTTGAGTATGTTAGCCAGATGCAGACTCTCAACTATGTGGTCTAACATCTGCCTAAAATTTTTCATAGCCAGGTGGAATTGGGCCTGAAGGACAAACTCTGTAAAGCAATAGCTCTCTAGGGTAAGGACCTTACCCTACAATGATGGATCACCAAAGTCATTCATGTGGGGCTGAGCATGGAAGATATTAAAGTTGGCATCAATGAGTCCCAGAAGGCTAAGCAGAATGTAAACCCTTCTAAGCCCAAGTCAAATAATCCTTCAGCCCATTCCTAAAAGCCAGGAAGCCAGACCATAGGTAACACCTAGAAGTATAAGCTTCCCTACATCACTATGAAAGAGCTGTAGTAGGCAAAGAAGAATTTTGCTTGCAGGAAGTGCCTCTACACCTCACACAAGACAGATGAGTATTTTGTCAAAGGCAAATCAACCATCCCACAGCTGTAGTCAAAAAGAGCTTTGAAGTGGCAGGCCTCTTTTGAAGCTAAAGAGGATTAGTCTTCTCATTCCTTAAAGTGGCCCAAGGGAAATGAACAAGCCAGCTGAGTCATTGACCTACCAGACTCATGGAAAGAGGGGGATGACATTCCAATGATTTAGCCCACCATCTTATAGTAGGCCATTATCTGTTTTTTCCTTTGTCAAAAAAGTTCTTGATTATGTCATCTCAAATTGTGGCATGTGTTTTTTTCCTGAAAAGACTGATGGTGCATTTGACAACCTGAAGGGCATGACCAGGTATTCGAACTGACTGTACCTGGTTCTGAATGCAGTTTTCTATTCATCAACTTTGGCTATGTGAATGAGGTTATACCCATTCTTTAGGTCAAGCTTCAAGAACCAATGAGAGGCACTAATGCAATCCTGCAGTTCGGTCATCAGGGGCAAGGGATACCCATTCTCGATAATCACCTTGTTTAAGCCATGGTAGTCCATATAGAGCTGAAGGGATCCATCAGCCTTTTTGCTAAAAAGGATAGGTGCTCCTGCAGGGGATTTGAAGGGACAGATTTTGCCTTCTTCCATCATCCTAGCAATGTATTCCTACAGGGCCTGGAGCTCAGTTTCCGATAATTTGTACAGAGGACCCTAGGGAGGTGTTGCACCTTCTTTTAGGTTGATCTTGCAGTCCCATTCACGATGTGGAGGGAGTGCACATGCAAGCTGTTCAGAAAAGACAGTGGGAAAGATCTGTTCCTTAGGAGTGTAATACCATTCTTGTTTGCAGGAACCATCGTAGGTGTAGACATTCACCCAGGACTATGCATTTGATCTTCAGGACTGGCAAGCAGTTGCTGATCATAGCTCCAGTGGCTCCATTGTCAAGCTTAGCAATTGCTGTGACAGCATAGGTTTTGGTTCCTGTAAGAGTGTAAGTTTTCCAGCGAAGAGTCACTGGAACCTTAATAAATGTGCCCTGGGTAGGGCCTTCTCTGGTAGATGATACAACAGACATAGTAGATACGTTCCCTGATCTCTCCTAGGAAGCTCATGGCCAGAGCCCAGTATACGATAGCAGACAGGAAAACTGGAATATGCAGGTTCGTAGGGTATGGGAAGGTGAAGAACGATGGTGGCAAGGAATGGTAGTTTATTACACGACCATCATGTTTTGGCCTTCAGGCTATCCTCAGACAAACAGAATTGGTATCATCAACAAGAAATACATCCCTCAATACTGGTGGCCTACCTACCAAGAACCATGGCTCATCACCATAGCACACCAGTTCCTAACAGAAAATCAAAACTTGAGAAAGCAATGTAAAGCAAGCAAACAATTCTTTTGACAGGAAAAGAAACATGCAGAAATTCCAAAAACTTGAGAGACAATAAAGGCAAAAAAAAAAAAAAAGACAAATTTTATGCAAAATTTCAAATCATAGGGATATCATCCCTCTCTTTCCATGAGTCAGGGAGGTCTACTACCTAACTTGCCTCTTCCTTTCCCTTACTCTTTTTCTAGGCCTAGGAACTCTCATCCTCTTCTGGCTCTGGATAGTCTTTTTACTTAGCCACCCTTTTCATGTTCAGCTGGGGAATGGTGCTCTTGCCCTTCGAGAAACAATCATCTATTTTGTGTGAGGTGCATAGGCACTTCCAACAGGCTGAATTCTTTTTAGCCTATTCCAACTCCTTTCCCATAACATAGGGAAGCTTGGTCTTCTGGTTATTACTAGGTGGTCACTTCTCCTTTTGACCAGGTTTCTAATGAGTGGGCTGGTTAGGTTTTTGGTGAGATGGCTGGCCCTTCTAGGCCTCAGCAATACCTGCCTCTGCATCTTCCATGGCTACACCTACTTGGATGAGTTTCAATGCCCATTTAGAAGGGGAGAGGTCCTCACCCTGTAGGGCCATGGCTTGTCTCAGGTCCTTCTTGAGTCCCCTTGCTAGCCATTGGACAAAGATCTCTGGAGGATGGATCACCCTTTGGTTCAAGGTTCTCATCCTACTAATATATTCCAGGATCCCCTTGGTTTGTCTGGCATTAACCATCTCCCTAATGGCTGCAGGTTTCAAGAGTTGTACACTGAAGTGAGCTTTCATGGTTTCCTTGAAGTCTGACCAGATTACCATTGGGTGTGTCCAAGTTGCATGAGAGGATTCCCACCAAGCTATTGCTTGGCCAGTGAGGAAGGTTGATGTAAATTTCACCTTTACCCAATCATGTGGGAAGGTGTGGGCCTGAAGATCGAAGTAGGTTTCACATTACATGAGGAATTTCTCAATCTCTTCTGGGTTACCACTAAACTTGGTTAGGTCACTAGGCTTAGGTCCCTTGAAGCAGGTAGGCATTGGTGGTGGTGGTACAGTACTAGAGTAGTAAGACTGTGGAGCAGGAGGAACAGGCAGAACTAGAGGCTGATCCTGGGGGGCTGGTGTCTGTCTCGCCAGAATCCAGGATACTATTACCTCAACATCATCAGCAGTAAGACCTTGTGGTTGTGGCATGGGGGTAGGCTCAGGTGAGGGTCTTTGTAGAATAAAGGATTCGAAGTCCTGAGCTTTAGAGGGTCTGAGGAGGTGCAGATCCTCAGGGATTTGTGGGTAGCAAGTGATAGAACAAGTTGCAGTCAGACAGGGAACTAACCAAGGAGACACTTCCTGGAGAAGGAGGATTTGAAAAAGATGTCAGTTACTTCATCTGCCTATACATCTCCTTCCATTCTTCAAGGTCTGCTTCTAACTTGCTGATTTTCTCTTCCAGAGCCTTGACTTCTTCTCTTCTTTTACATGTAGAAGAGGCGGTGGCTTCCTTCTGAGCTTCTAAGCAAAGGACTTCCTCCTGGGCTTTTTCAAGCTAGGACTACAGGAGGAGTGAGGTTTCTTTTTCTGTCTTGAGTGCCTGCCTGACCATGTCAAGCTCAATCTGTAGGGCTGGGAGTTGTGAGGCCTTCTCATCACTTTCAAACCTTTTCTGGTTGACATCTGTCAACCTTTGCTGAGTGTTGAAAAGGTCTGTTTCCAGCTAGTGCACCTTAGTGCTATGAACTGCATTGGTCTTGGCTATCCAATTTGCAGACTGTCTCCATTCCTTTTGGATCTGCTCAATTGCTTTGAGAAGATAGATGGTGATAGTAGGGGGGAAGGCTACTATCATGGATGGGAGCTTTCACTTGCTCTCCTGATGGGCTTTAAGCATGGAGTAGAGGATGGTGGCAACATCATTTCTTTGCTTCAGGATTTCTTTGCTTCAGGATTTCTTTGCTTCAGGAATGCAGCATCAAGGTCTTCCTTTGCTGCTTTAAAAATGTTTTTGCCCAAAAATTCCCTTCCATAAACAATGGCCTTGAGGGTCTTGTTGTATTCCCCAAGGATCACTTCTTGATGGGTTCTCACATATTCCAATTCCTCTAGCAACAAGGTAATCTCATGGGTCCCTGCAGAGGAAGCAGAAGAGTGTGTGGCTCACCTAGGCTGAGAAGGCCTAGCAAGACTGTTTCCCACAACCAGTGCCAAGGCAGTAGTTGCTTTGATCATTTCAATATCTTGAAAAGCCAACTTGATAAGAATATAGTATAACGGGAGACTCTTTCAGGATGTAGATGTAGGTATACACACAAGAAGCTTCGTAAGAGGGTCTTACTGAGTGAACTCAGATATCTCAACTGGCAAGTTAGAACTACTTATGTTTTCTACCTTTATTGAGGAGTCAAGAGGAGATAGAGAATTTATCGAATAGAAAGCAAAATATATTCTTAAGACTCAAAGATTCTACAAGACTTGATATGATTGCTAGAGAGAGAAGAAACAAAACACATTGCTTGTCCACTCCCTCAAATACCCATTTCCAACTGAGGAACTACAGAGAAACTTTATAAATAAAATGAACCCCATAGAAACAGTCCATTGCGATTCCCCTATTCTTTCACAATTCCCTAGAAGGAGATCAGTTTCATGATCAGAGAATTGAAGAAAGGTTTAGTAAGATAGTTTAGGCCTTTCAGACAAGAGACTCTTCAAGACCTGTCCTCTGATGATATGACTAATCGGTATATCATGATGAGATCAATGTGATGAGTCCTATCATCGATCGTGTATGTCCAATCTCATGTATGTCATGTTGTCAACACCTCACCTCACTTAGTTAGAGCTCAGTGGCGACAACACTCATCACATGGTTCTGTACCTCATGGATTGATCACAGGTTCTGACATACCTTCTAGTTGACTTAGAACAGTGTCTGCACATGTCCTGGTACCTGGGTAGACCACTTGGTACAGTCATCTGTAACAATGACCAATGATAGGACTTACACCCCAATCTCAATATGATGTACTAATCAGCCATATTATTAGAGGACATAACCCTTATAACCCATCTAAAAGGTATAGATGATCTTACATGAACATGAGCTGATTCCTAATCAATTGTATGTAGGTTTGTAATAGAATGTTTTGATAGGGTTCTTTTCCTTTATAATTCCTTATATAAACTCTTGGTTGAAATTATGTATTTAAGAGGGAGCCGACAAGTAATGTATTATGTACCATATGAAGGATACCCTAACAGTGCTTAGCAAGTATTGCTCCTATATATGTGACTATACTCTTTTCCTTCAGTCACACTCTCTAGCGGATAGCTTTGCATGAACTTAATCGGATGGCCTAACTAAGAGAGGGAGCGATACATTGCTAAGCACCATCAGGGTAACCCTTCATATGGCCATTGTGGTCATTGGTCACATTCGCTTACAAGGACTGAACCAGTAATTAGGCAATGTTGCACAGTTAGGGAAAACTCGCTTACGGTACAAAACCCACCACTGACCAGAAATTCATGGTATGGAATGAGGCGAGCGGGATTTGAACCCACGACATTGTACATTACTGTACAACGACACCAGGACAGCTATACCACTAGACCATCCTCACCCCTCCTATGTATGTGACTATGGCCTTGCTCTTAATTGAGTGTACCTGACCTGTCCATTAACCAAGGGAGTAAAATATCAGTGATAAGTTATGTTTTTGCTTCTCTCTCTAGCCTTCATCTCAAGTCTTATACCATCTTTAAGCCCCAAGAATATACTTTGCTTTTCTACTTCTAAGATATTCATCTTCTCTATAACTCTACAATAAAAGTTGGAAACACAAGTAGTTCTAGCTTGCAAGTTGAGATATATAACTCTACTCAGTAATACACTCTTGTGAAGCTTCTTGTGCTATACCTTGCACTATATCCTTTATAAATCTTCCATCATAACCCCCATCCTCCTGCCCTCCCAGAGCAAGCATTCTCTTCTAGCAAACTCTCTCTGATTTCTTAAGAGACTCCCATTATGATACAATCTTGAAAGTGATAACTTCTACAATTCCTATTCTCCTCTCTTACCAGAAGACAGTAGTTGGGGCAATGTTTCAATTAGCATAACTGGAGTTTTGTAATACCACTTTCCCTATAATCCTACACTCTATTGAAATGATTGAATAGTCTGTGTCCACTCTCTAAGCTAGCTCATAGTTAATTAAACAATAGTTCAACAAACTTGGGTTATCATCACCTGCAACTCTACAGTCCAAACTGTGGCTTACACCCTCCCTAACCTAGCTCTTACTGAATCTGTTAGAAAGATGCAGTTGGAGACTTCCAAAATCACCAAAGTCATAAAAAAGCTCATTTCCTCATGGACCCTACCCTCAATCACACTAACTAGTAGAGTATTATATCTGCTACATAATGCCATAGTCACCTGGGCCCTAGTGTACCCCTGCGATCATGCCTGGCCCAAGGTTGTTAAAAAGAACTGAAAAGGTAAAGCCCCTACTATGCCACATCCAACTGCCATCACCTCTGCCCCTACATTAAACTACCTAGCTAAAGGAAAATAAGATATAATTGTTAACCTCAAGGGAGAAATCCCTGACTTTAATCCTATTTGCAGTTCGAGACAAAGTCAATAAGGCCCTTATCTTAAAGAAAGGATCTGTTCTTCCCTCAGTACACTATATATAGAAAGGGCATTACACTCGAAGAGCATATAACATAGTTGTGTAACATAGGATCAAACTTGCTAAGCACCATCAGGGTAACCCTTCATATGGCTTATCTTGAAGAAAGGATCTGTTCTTCCCTCAGTACACTATGTATGGACAGGGCATCACACTCAATAAAGATCATATGACATAGTCATTATCTTGAAGAAAGCTCCCTCTACCTATTATATCTAATCTATCAAAAAGGCTAGCCCTCATAATATTTTCCTCTTTGTTATAGAAAACACAACTGCCTAACAAGTCCTTATATACAAAGTGACTATCAAGGAAGCCATCAGGAAGTTCTTTCCTAATACCACTAGCCTTTGCCACAACTTCTTGCATAAGAAGAACATGGTACATAATATGCTAACCCAAACTAATAGTGTCTCCAATTTCAATCACATGTCCAAGATCTGATAGGAGATTGAGATATTCAATTATAGAGTCCTTTTTGTACAAATCCCTCACTGGCTTGCTTCTAAGGAAATAGTTGCTAGCAAGAAATCTTCCTGTATTATTATCACAGTCATTGTTAATAATAACCACTTCTACATCTCTAAGGCACTTACAATCCTTGACAAAAACTGTAAGACTAAACAATACATCATAGTCAGCAACACTATTAAATGCACCTACTACACCTTGTATGGTCACCACCAACTGCAATACACTTCCTAGCCCATCTGCTAGTACTATGCTTGAAAATACTTTCTTACTAAACATGTTTATAGCAACCCTAACTTAAAGATTCCAGGCTGACAATGCTAGTACACCACAATTAAATGAATTAACTACAAAGGTGCCTATACTGCTAATAGCTTTTGCTGACCTTACATCATTACTATGACAAAAGATGATGAGCCTAGGGATTAGGCTAAATATGAGGAGGAAATGGAATCTTAAGTACCTTCCTTCCCTTCTATTTCTTTTTCTTATGTTTTGCAGGATGATTTTAGTCATAGCTTGATATGTTTTCAAAAATGAGATGCTTTTCCCTTTTACTGTGTACTTAGTACTTTTTGCTTTTCCCTATTTCCTTTTGTAGGTGTTATAAGGTTTACCTCCTCAGGTTGAAAGGACAGGGTCCCATTACTCTTCTTTATATTTCTTAGTTTTTGTCAGCCTTTTTCTTACTTTCCTTTGGTCACTATTATATAGACAGGATGTTTACATTTAAATTAAGAACAGAGACATAGTCATATACATAGGAGCAATAGTTGGTAAGCACTGTCAGGGTAACCTTTATACAGCCATTATGATCATCAGTCACATTTGCTTACATTAGTTTTTATCAGCCTTATTCCTTCTCTTTATATATAATAGGGCTTATTCTGTCTCTATGTCTCCTCTTCACTCCTTCTACTACTTTTCCTTACTCTTTTACTACTATATACTTTTTCATCACCTTTTCTCCTACCTCATAAGTTTCACTTAGACACTGAGGTAGCTGTAGGTTTTGTCATACTATATTTCTCAAGGATACATGTAGAGCTTGTACCTAGAAACAATGTGACATGAATTAAAAAATTAAGACATTAAATCATGTATTCCTATTTGTATTAACCCCTTGCTAGCTCCCTTCCAAGCAGAAGCTCACTACCAAGAAAGCTTCCTCCATTGTTGTTACAGTTATCATCAACAATAACCATTCCTGCATTTCTAAGGGTATTACTATCCTTAACAAAAATAGAAAGAATAAATAGTACATTTGATCTAGCAATACTACCTAGTACACCTACCATAATCAATAAGGTCATCACTAACTATAATGCACTCCCTAGCCCATCTGCCAGTTCTATAATAGAGAATATCTCTTTACTGAATATACTTGTTGTAAACATAACTGTAAGATCACAGGCTAACTATGTGAGTATACCACCTTCAAATACATTAACTGTGAAGGTGCCTATAGTACCAATGACTCATACTACCCTACTTTCATCATAACTATGATAAAAGAAGAAAAGATGTAGGACTTTATAGAAGATGAAGAGGAAATAGAAATGTAGGTTCTTTCCCTCCTCCCTCTTTTTCTTCTTCTATTCAATAGGAAGACTTCAGTCAATGCCTGGTGTGTTCTTTATAATATATATCACTTTTCCCTTTTACAGTATACTTAGTGCTTTTGCTTTTTCCCTTTACTTTTTCTGGGTGTTATAAAGTTTACCTTCTTAGGGCAAAAGGATAGGGTCCTAGAGCTCTTCTTTGTATTTCTTTCATAGTTTTGGTTAAGCTTATTCTTTCCCTTTATATGTAATAGCTGTCTTTCTATTTTTTGAGTTGTTTTTCTTGCTCTCTTCTCCCTCTCTTCACTCTTTTACTGGTGCAAATGATTTCTTCACTTTTTCCTTTACTTTAGGGGTTATGCTTAGACACCAGGGTAGCTATATATTTTGTCACACCATATCTGTAGAGGATACATGTAGAGCTTATAGCTAGAAATAGTACAACATGATTTTAACAAAAAAAATATACACCCTTATCATAACATAGTCACCTCTACTCTCCTAGTCTCCTTTCCCTCCTCAGTCTCCTTCTGCAATCTCTAATATTACAGAACACTGTTTCTATAGTCTCCCCAGGTACTATGTCAATGTACAGAACCTAGTTCCAAGTCAATGAAAGGGTTATGTCAGAATCTGTTAGTATCTCTTCCTATGAGTTAAGCTATGGGACCATGTGATAAGTATTGTTACCACCAAGCTCTGACTAAGTGAGGTAAGGCTTTGACAATACGATATATATGAGATTGGCTATACATGATCAATGATAAGGATTATCACCTGAATCTCATCATGATATACCAATTGGCCATATTGTTGGAGGACTTGACTTAGGGAGGCATCCCCTTCCAAAGCTATGGATAATCTTACCAATCTAAAAGCTGATTCCTGATTGTGTTTAATCTGCTTCTAGGGAATCATGAAAAGCTTGTAGGGAATTGTGATAGAACATTTCGATGGGGTTCTTTTCCTTTGTAAATTCCTTTGTTATTTCTAAGTCAGAATTGGGTATTTAAGAGGGAGTGGACAAGTGATGTGTTATGTTGGGGCAAGGAAGTGATGGCCTAGTTAACTTATTACTAGTGTCTCTTTCCCAATGCCCTAGATCAATTATGAGTAGTAGTTGCAGTAGTAAAGTGTCAGTGATTGTGACAGTGGTGGGAGCAACTAGCACCTGTTCCTAAGGGGTCTACTTAGGTACTTTGAAGCTCATTGGACAAAGGCTAGTGCCCCTATGCTTCCATCAGGTATTAGTCAACCCTGGTAGTTCCAAGAAGGATAATAAGCAGTTTAACTAGTGGTTAGCTTAAGCCAGTCTATGGACTCTACAGCCTGTTACTATATCTACCTCCATACTATCATACTCTTACCTAGGAGCAGACCCTTACCCTGTGAAAAAACTTGAATAGGAGCTACAGAACCTATCCTCTTGCAATTAAGTTTGTGTATAAATCCCAGTTCTGTAAAGCATTAAAGGTGCTTAGGGAATTCCCATGTTAGCAATGTATTATGTTTCTTCTTCTCTCTAGCTTTTATCTCAAGTCTTATACCATCTTTGAGCCTAAAGCATATATTTTGCTTCTCTTTACCAAAGATTTTTATCTCCTCTTAACTCTGCAATAAAAGTGAAATCACAAGCAGTTCTAAGTTGCTGGTTAAGATATCTAAGTTCACTCATTAATGCCCTCTTGCAAAGCTTCATGTGCCTATACTTGTGTCTACATCTTTTACAACTCTCCCACCATATCTAAAACATAATCCCCTACTCTTGTAAGTATGTGGCATAGAACTAGAAGAATTCTGTTAGTGCTAATATTGTACTCCCTCTTGATGACTTAGTCTTAGAGTTTAAAAACATAAAGGATGTCAACTTCCTATTTTATTTTATTTAATTCATATTGCATTTGTTCTAAGGTATAAGCTCTACACACTTCCTCAATAGATCTACTATGATAAAACCTAAAGTTAATGTAGTTATTCTGAAACTAACCCCTAAGGTAGAAGAAAAAGTGACAAAATATTGCACATAGCAGAAAAAGAGCAAAGAAAGGTAAGAGAAAAAGAGCAATAAAAAAACAGAAAAAATGAATACACCTATTACATGTGAGGGGAAGGTGCAAGCCTGACAGAAACTAGGAGAAACAAAGAAGAGCACTAGGAATATATCCTTTCATCCTAAGGAGGCAAACAACATATAGAAAAAGAAATATGGAAAAGCAAAGGCACTAAGTACACTGTAAAAGGGAAAAGAAATTTATGTTATAAAGAACTGAAGTCCTCCTATTAAATAGAAGGAGAAGAAGAGGGGAGAGGGAAAGAATCTACAATTCTATTTTTTACTTGTATTCTGTAGAGTCTATCAGCTTTTCATCTTTTATCATACCAATAATGAAAGTATAGTAGTATACATAAATAGTAGTATAGGCACATTTGTAGTTGATACATTAAAAGGTAGTGTGCTCATATTATCAGCCTTTGATCTTGTAGTTATAGTTACTATAAGTACACTCAGTAAGGAGATACTTTGTGGTATTAGTAGATTATTTGAGAAGTGCAGTGGAGGTGATAGTGTCCAAACTGGTTATATTGGGTATAATAAGTAGTATTACTAAATTTGATATACTGTTTAGTCTTTCTAGTTTGGTTAAGGATAGTGAGACCTTTAGAGATGTGGAAGTGGTTATTATTGATAATGATAGTGATATCATTAGAGGAAGTTTTCTTACCAGTAAACTTATCCTGAGATGCAAGCCAGTATAGTGTTTATGTAAGGACTCTATAGTTAAATATCTTAATCTCCTTAAAGATATTAGATATGAGCTTAAAATTAGAGACATCAGGGGCTTAGGTTAGCATATTATAGGAATTTTGATTCCTTCAGTCACTATTATATGGACAGGGTATATACACTTAATTAAGAGCAAAGATATAGTCATATACCTATGAGTATCAGGATATACCTTCATCTGTTAAGGTTAGCATATTATATAATATATAATTCTTATGTAAGAAGTTTCTTTTAGATTTTTCCAATTTGTTTTATGCCCTGTCCATATAATAGTGACTGAAGGAAAGTAAGGCATTATGTAAGAAGTTTCTATGAAGGCCATGTAATGCTCTCTATTACAACATACTCAGTTACTAAATTTTGAAAACCTTAACACTATAACAACTTTCATAACATATCAGAATGGCCATCTTCAACTCAACCTACTCCTTATCCTCATAATCTTATGGAGTAAGTATTATCCTCTGTTAAAACTCTCTCTAATTTCCTTAGACAGTGCCCTTTTCTGATTCAATCCTAAAAGTGATCACTTCTAATAGTCCTATTCTGCTCTCTCACCAAAAGATAGTAGTTAAGGCTACACTTCAAACAGAATTTGGATTCCTTCAGTCACTATTGTATAGACAGGGCATATTTACTCAATTAAGAGGAAAGATATAGTCACATACATAGGAGTATCAAGAGGTACCTTTATCTGGTAAGTGCCATCAAGGTAATCTTCATACAACTATTGTAATTATTAGTCACATTCACTTACATGGACTTAACCAGTATTTAGGTAACTATGTATAGTCAGGGAAAACTCACTTACAATATAAAACCTGTAACTGACTAGGAAATTGTAGTATTAAGGAGTAGCACAAGTAGGATTTGAATACATGATATTGTACATCACTGCACATTACTACACAATGACACCAGGACAGCTATACTACTAGACCATCCTTACCTCAGGCTACACTTCAATTAGCTACACTCTTAGGCTTTGATCACTGTTGTATAGATGGGACATAGCCTAATAGTAACTCAATTAAGAGCATTACTAGTTATATACATAGGAGCATCAGGTATGTACCTTCATTCACTAAGTGCTATCAGGGTAACCTTCTTATAGCTATTGTGATCATTGGTTGCATTCACTTATATAGACTTAACTAGTAATTAAGTAACAATGTATGGTCAGGGACAACTTGCTTACACTACAAAACCTATAGTTAACTAGGAAATCATAATATTTTAGGTGTAGTATGAGTAGGACTTAAACCCATAACATTGTGCATTACTGCACAATGATACCAGGATACACTTCAATCAGTACAACTAGACTTCTTTAACACTACTTTCACTACTCCCATACAGTCTATTAAAAAGATTTAACAGTTAGTATATACTCTCTAAGCTGGCCAATAGTCAATTGAATAACACTTCAATGAACTTAAAGCTATCACTACTCATAACTGCACTATAGCTCAAACTATGCCCCTACTTTTCCTGATCCTGCTCAGTAAATTTGTTAAAGAGATATAGTTATAGACCTCAAAAATGGCCAAAGTGGTAAAGAAGCTCACCTTTTTATAGACCCTACCTTTGATCATAACAACTAGTAAAGTGCTACTTATACCACCTGATATAATCTTCTAGGCCCTAGTGAACCCCTATGATCGCTCCTTGGCTAAGGTTATTAAAAAGATCTAGAAAGGCAAACCCTTAGCTACACTAGAGACCACTACCTCCACCTCTGCTCCTGTGCCCAACTACATAACCAAGTAAGATAATTATCAACCTTAAGGGAGAAATCCCTAATTTTAATCCTATCATAGTCTAAGACAAAGTCAATAAGGCTCTTTTTCTAGAAAAGCTCCCTCTACCTACCAAATCTAATCCTTCTAGAAAGCTAGTCCCTGCAAAATATTCCTCTCTATCATAGAGAATATAACTGCCTAATAAGTCCTTAACTACAAAGTGACTATTAAGAAAGCTATTACCAATTTCTTCCTGAAAACCACTGGCCTTCACTACAACTTCTTGTATAAGAAGTACTAGTGTACAATATACCATCCCAAGCCCCTGGAGTCTCCAATTTTGAACACCTATCTAAAATCTATGAGGAGGTTAAGACATTCAACTATAGAGTCCTACTTACCTAAACATCCTACTGGCTTACCTCCAAGAAGAAGGTTACTAGCAAGAAGGCTTCTTCTATTGGTATTAGCATATGAAGGGTTACCCTAACAGTGCTTAGCAAAGTTCACTCCTGGTTGTGTGGCTATGTCATAGGGCCTTAATATTGCCAGTATATCCTACCTACATCACAGTAACCATGGGAAGCTACAATATGCTTCTGTTGGTATTTTGGGTGAGGATGGCACAGTGGTATAGCTGTCCTGGTGTCGCTGAGCGGTAACATGTAAAGTTATAGGTTTGAATCCTACTTGCCTCTTACCATACCATGAATTACTGTTGGTTTCAGGTTTTATAGCTTTGGCCAATTTCCCTGACTGTGTGATAGTCCCAAGAAGGGTAATCAGCGATATAACCTAAGCTCGGTTAGCGAGTTTAGCCTATTGTCATGTCTATTGTAAGCAAATGTGACCAATAACCAAAATGGCTGTATGAAGGGTTACCCTGATGGTGCTTAGCAAAGTTCACTCCTGGTTGTATGGCTATGTCATAGGGCCTTAATTGTGCCAGTACACCCTGCCTACATTACAGTAACCATGGGAAGCTACAATATGCTTCTATTCATATTTTAGCTATCATCAACAATAATCACTTCTACATTTATAAAAGGGTCTCACAATCCTAAACAAGAATAGAAAGACTAAGTAGTATATTACATCCAGCAACACTACCCAGCATACCTACTGCAACTAAAATGGACAGCACTAGCTATACTACACTTCATAACCTACCTGCTAGTATGCCTAAAAATATCTCTTAACTAAGCATACTTATAGTAACCCTGACTACAAGATCAAAGGCTGATAATGTGAGTATACTACCCTTAAGTGCATTAATTATAGAGGTGCCTATACTGTGAATAACCTATGCTATCCTACTCACATTATTGCTATGGTAAAGATTATAAGCCTAGGGACTATACTAAATATAAGAAGTAAATAGAATCATAGGTCCCTTTCTCCATTCCTTTTTATCTTACTTCTATTTCATAGGAGGACTTCAGCTATTACTTGGTATATTTTAGAACATTAGTTGCCTTTCCCTTTTTATAGTGTACTTAGTGCCTTCCCTCTTTCTAGGTGTTATAAGGTTTACTACCTCAGGGTAAAAGGATAGGGTCCCTCTTCTATTCTTAGTTCTTCTCAGTTTCTAGAAGGCTTCTTCCTTCCCCTCATATATGATAGGTATTATTCCATTTTTCAGGTTTCTTCTTTTGCTATTTCTTCTTCCTTCTCTTTACTTATTTGCTACTACCTGCTTTTTTGTCACTTTTCTTCTACTTTAGAGGTCATGCTTAGACACTAAGATAGATGTACATTTTATCATACTATATATAACTAGGATATATATGGAGCCTTTACCTAGAAATATTATATCATAAGTAAAACAAAAAAAACATAAAGGTTTTGGTGAAGGCTAGCAGTGTTTAGGAAGTACCTACTAATAGCTTCCTCAATAATCATATTGTAGGTAAAAACTTGCTAAGTGGTTATGTTTTCCATGATGGAATGAAGATATTATATGGGCTAGCTTTTTAGATAGATTAGATTTGGTAGGTAGAAAGGGCTTTCTTAGAGACAAGAGCCTTATTGACTTTATCTCAGATAGCAAGGGGGTTAAAGTCAGGGATTTTTACCTCTATGTTAGTGATAATCTTATATTCTTACTCAGCTAGATATTTTAAGGGGGGGAGCTGACATGGTAGTAGGAGGCTATGGTACAGCTAGTGCTTTACCTTTTCAATTCTTTTTAACAACTATGGCCTAGGGGTGATCATAGGGATTTACTAGGACTTAGGTGACTATAGTGCTAGGAGATATAAGTGGCATAATACTAGTTGTTGAAATTAAGGGTAGTGTCTATAAATAGGTAAGCTCCTTCACCACTTTAGTAGTTTTTTTTAAGGTTAAGGACTATATTGTTTTAATAGATTTGGTGAGAGCTAGGTTAGCAAGAGTAGGTACTATAGTTTAGGTTATAGTAGAGTTGCAGGTATTAATAGCTTCAAGTTTATTAAAACATTATTCAATCAATAGTCTGCTACCTAAGAGTGTAGAAACAGACTACTGAATCTTTTTCAATAGACTATGGAAGTGATATGAGGGTAGTGTTAAAGAAATCTAGCTGAGCTGACTTGATGATTAGGTGCCCTGCTGGAGGAAAAGGTGTACTTAGTAGGGAATAGATATTGCTGACTTGATGATCAGCCATATGAAGGGTTACCCTAATAGTGTTAAGTAAGTATACTCCTATATATATGATAAAGTATTACTCCTAATCAAGTGTAAATACCCTATCCATACAATAGTAACCATAGGATAATAATATCTGCTGACTTGATGATCACTATATAAAGGTTACCTTGATAGTGCTTAGTAGATAAAGGTATATCCTGATGCTCCTATAATGTGTGACTATGTCTAGGCTCTTAATTGAGTATAAACATCCTATCTACATAGTAGTGTATGAAAGGGAGTCACCATAATGCTAACTTGATGATTGGCTTTATGAAGGTTACCCTAATAGTACTTAGTAGATGAAGGTATATCCTGATACACCTATGTATGTGACTATGTTCTTACTCTTAATTGAGTGTAAATGCCCTATCCATATAAATACCAAGGGAGAGCAATTATTGCTAACTTGATGATTATATTAGTTGCTGAAAGGTCAGGGCTATACAATAATAGATTATCTCTAATAAGCACATATTTGCCTATATAGGAATTTAGATTCCTTTGGTCACTATTGTATAGATAGGGCATGTACTCTCAATTAAGAGCAAAGATATAGTTGTATACATAGGAGCATTAGGATATACCTTCATCTACTAAGCACTATCAGGATAACCTTTATATAGCTCTTTAGCTATATAGAGGTAGGGATCTCTATAGAGATTAGAGAGTACTTCAAGAGAGGTAGATACTTAGTATATGAGGGTAGGTGAGGGAGTATGAGAGGGTTGAGCTAAAGATAACTATTGTAACATGTTATAATAGTTGTTATAGTATTGAGATTTTTTAAATTTAGTAACCAAGTATGTTATAATAGAAAGGATTGGATGTCACCTTCCTAGTAGAAGGTATTCCCATATAAAATTAATTCACTAGACAAATACTCTCCCTAGGATTAGCTGGAAAATACTTTTATAAGTAGAAAGATAGATATGTTTAGCATATTAACAACTATACTACTCCTTTACTTTAAGTAGATCATGTCTTAAAACTTTCCTACTTCCTATGTATGAAGATGTTCTAGGTCAAGATAGGGAAATCTTATCTTATAGGTCATAAGTCTTTCTCTCTCTTTGCTCTTATATATCCCTATTATCATCTAGATCTTAAAACTCTATATTGTATAGTCTTTCAGTACCTGAATCATTAAGCTAAATGGAAAGAGCTCCCTGCTTAGAACTTTTTCATGGTTAAATAGTTGTGATCCTCAAAATACATGACTATTAAGTTCTCCTAGTTCATAGCTAAAACTAAAATGGAACACTTCTTGTTCCTTTGATCACTATTATATAGATAGGGCATGTACATTCAATTAAGAATAGAGATACAGTTGTATACATAGGAGTATTAGGTATATACCTTCATTCGCTAAGTGCTATTAGGGTAACCTTCATACAGTGAAACTAAAGTAGCCTACCCTTACTCTATATTAGATTTTCACCTTAGCAGATCTTGGATATAGTCATAGTATAGTAGGAGGTTAGGTTTTGTTTATTCTCTTATTTTTCATCTCTTTTCTTTCTACTATTTCCATTTCTTCTTTTTACTATGTCTTTCTTCTTATATTTTGCTAGTTACTACTCTTTTCCTTCACCTTTGTTCTCTAATTTCTGGACCTTGATTTCTTCCTATTAGAATTAGGACTTAGGGTTTTCTCTTTTCTCTTTTGCTTTTACTTTTTGTATTTCTATAATTTTACTCTTTTTGTTTTCTAGGTAAGGAGGAAGAGGTTTTTTAACACTATAACTAAAGAGGTTGCATTTGGAGGTTGTACCTAGAAACAATTGACATGAATTAAACCAAAAAGAAAAAAGAAAAAAAAAAAAGCAATAACTCATTATTAGGTGCATATAAAGATACAAAATTTATTCTTTTCTGATTTTTCATTTCCTTCATTACTAGTACATAAAATGTATATGAAATAGAGCAGTTATAAAGTGCTACTAACTCAGCATCTAGTCACTTATATCCATACCTATACATGTAGAAATCTCTCTGAAGATTCATATCAAGGTAAGTAAAAATGTATGGTAGTGGAAGTAGATACAGAATTGGATTAAAGCCAGGGTTTAGAAAGCTAGGAAACTGCTTCTTTTAAAGGGTAGAAATAGTATATCTAGGGTTTGTTAAATATAGCTGGCTATGTGGAAGGGAAAAATAAAAAGGGAAAAATGGAAAGGGAATGAGGAAAGGAAAGAGGAATAGAAGAAAGATAAAGTGAAGAATATGGTTGGTGTAGCTAGGGGCTAGTGTAACTAGGGGTTTATGTAGCTAGGGGCTAGTGTAACTGGGGGTTTGTGTAACTAGGGGCTAGTGTAACTGGGGGTTTGTGTAGCTGGGGTTTTGTGTAGCTAGGGGTTGATAGTGAGAGCTTAATCTTCAAAAAGCTTTGGCTGGCATTGCACTTACATGGGTGTGTGCTCCAGAAAAAGCTTAAACTGGAGCTGATCAGCAGATTGATTTCATCTACGACATGGATACTGATGGGACGGTGTGACGACTACACCCAACTTTTATAAGGAGACGGGTGAGATTTCGTGAAGCGAGTGATGGTTCATGGCCGAAAGTCCGGAGATCCTAAGCCAGATAAAGATTGCAATTAATAGTATTTTCAAATGAAAATCCGGAATATATGGGGAAATTTCAAGTTACAGTTTTAACAACTTTATGCTAGAAGAATCCGAGCATCCACTCGAAATTGGTCCGCATTTTAGCTCCAGTACGTGCCTATTTGGGATTGTAACGAATTCCAGAACCGAACCGTATCAATAACCGGTAGATTGAGATTTATCATGAATCGCACCTTTCGAGAATTCTTCAATGCGATGAAAGTCTTCGGCACTCACGGCTAGGCCGATCTTTCTGCAATATCCTTTCGCAAATCTGTGGTTTAATTTATCTGCCATGGATATACATTAGATATATCGGAATCAGGTTTCGTTCTTAGGTGGAGAGAAGCCGCTGGTAGACAGTACCGGAACTTCACGTGTGCAATATACTAAATGCAAAACGCATGGTACTAGTTTGTTTTCTAGTGAGTAATAAATTATTGGAACCTACACAAGCAACTAACTATAAACAATACCTTTCATGATTTCCGATTGAAAGATGGCTTATGTGATAATGGACTCGGCAAAATATTCTGTTCTCTCGACTTCTACGATAGCCAGTCAAATATTAATGCCGTTAGTTAGGACTTCACTCACGAGTATCCAATGCAGAGGATATCACGCCTACTAACAAGTTCATCCGATCTTTACAAGCAACAGTTGTTTCTTTTCCGGAGGGTGCCGTTACGCGCATCTTCTCCTCAAACTTGATCCGAGCACCCAATCCTCCGCAGAGAACGAAGATCCGTGGTCTCAATGGAAGGCATTTGGGGCTATGACGTCGGGAGGCATAAAGAATGTAGTTGAATATGTGCGGGACGAAGGCGCTCCGAATTTTCCGAGCCCGGAACTTTGGTAGAATCTAGATTCCATACATTTGGTCAGCTACACGCTCGGAAAAGCGGAAAATGAGGTAGAATTGTAGCATTTCTTTCTTAAAACTCACAGAATATTTCATGAATTATACATTCCATGTGCTAAGTAATTTGGAATACGGGGCTTAGACGGGTGGATACTACATTGCAGCAAACGTGTTCAGGACGAGTTGTAAAATCACACAAGTTATTTTGGGTTTATTCTATGTGTGCCAAATTCTGCGAAGCTTGTTGTTTGGTACATGTGCTTGTTTTTTGAGCCGCTGTAATCGGGATTGGCTTCGTGGGAAGAGGTTAAAAAAAAAAAAAAAACCTCGAGATAGTTATCGGGAAT
>JABYPW010000111.1:0-38920 GCA_016880775.1 Phymatotrichopsis omnivora | reverse complement strand
GTATCATTCCCTCCCCCTCCTGCCAACATATAGTTTACGGAAAAATGTATATCATCAAGTCTTCTTTCTCGTTGATTTGTTGCTAGAGTATGTAGAGCTACAAGTATGTGTTTTCCATCGCCTGTTGCACCTCGACACGAATTTTGAGATGATCGATGACTATGCCTTGTGTACGTTTTGTTGACATGAGGTCGCGTGTATACAACCTCAAGGTTAAGGCCTACACCCACCTAGCATACGTAAATGCCTGTAGGCGTATCCCCATAACTGTCAGGCCAGATCAAAATCTATAAAACTAACCCGATTTGGTAGATAACACAGTATCCTCAACCTCAACTCTACGTACTGTATACCGAATTTCTACTACCAAACACTCAAGTTGCTGGGGCTGCATCGACAGATATGCCCCGAAGAAGGAAAGCATTTTCTGATGTCTCTGGCAATGTTGTGTCTACGAAGCGATGGATATAAGAAATGACTGCGACCAGGAATGATACGAGCATGGGTTCTAACGATAACAATACCACGAGTTATACCAGGAATTTTGCTGGGAATTCCATCGAAAATCTTGTTGAAATTGCGGGGACTTGCAACTTTAGTATTGGCAGTTGTATTATTGATCCTACTGCTGACCCTGCCACTCGATCCAAACTAGAAGGTCCAGTAGTAGAGCTGAAATTGAAGCCTTAGAGAAAACCCAAAGTTCATGTAGAAGCTAGGGATTAACCTTCAGTTCTGCTCTTTGAACCATTCAAATCACAATTTCCTCTGCATGAGCCTCAGGTAGGTTTACAATTTTGTCATCATATAAGGGGTCAACTAAGTTGAACTTTTCTATTGCTATACAGGTATTATTACTAGAGGGTTGCTAAGTTGATACATGTTCATGGGGGTTATTCATGATTAGAAAGTACATCTTCTTTTTCATGTGCTTTTCTTGGTATACTTTCAGTAGTGAAGTGAAAAGTACTCCAATGTGTGAATTCCACTTTATACAGCTATTTTTGAGTGTACAAAATCTGATCACATTTGATGTGGAAACCACATAGTCATCATATAGTGGCCTACCAAAAGTTAGATAAAAATTTTTTTTTTTAGCTTAGTGTTATGTTTAGGTAGGAAGTAGAGTAAAATATGGTAAAAAAAGAATACTTTTCTTCCTTTTTCATTTTAGTGAGACTCCATCATTGGTGCTAATCTCCCTTTTGGAAGTACATGAAAAGTAGTAGTACTTTTTCATTGTAAATGAATATATTGTTACCTTATTCTTTAGTGACAAGATATTTCATAACCTGGTATAAACTAAAAATAAATATAAAGTAATTATGTAATAACAATATACTCAGAGGAACTCTGGAAAGTTACAGAGCTTAAGGAAAGAATGTAGAGATAGGGAAATAATAGTAATATTTAGCTTATGGATATACAATATAATAAATCAGTTACCTAGTTTAACTGATTACTAGTATTAAGATTACAATAATAAGATTTATTAGCTTATTCACTCGACATATAATTATATTTGAAAACTGCTTTCAAAATTTAAACTGAAAAATTATTCAAGATCTTCTTTACTCTAAAAGTTCATTATGCTAGGAGACTTCAATCTGCTGTATAAACCTACCCTTACTCTTACTATACACTTTAGATTATGTCACTACTTACTATAGAGACTAGTTATGATAGTTGTTCTCCTAGGGCTTTCCTATAGTGCTTGAGTAACTCCTTTTAACAAAAACTCCCTCAATCTATTTCTCACCTTCTAGAACAAGCTTTATAGGTAGATAGGAGGTGTATTTAATAACACTTTACTTGTCCTCCCTCGGTTCACTAATATACGGATGGGGCATCGCACTCAATAAAGAGCATATGACATAGTCGCGTAATACAGGAGCGATCTCGCTAAGCGCCATCAGGGTAACCCTTCATACTACCATTGTGGTCATCGGTCGCATTCGCTTATAGGGACTGAACCAGTAATTAGGCAACCCTGTATGGTCAGGGAAAACTTGCTTATACTACAAAACCTACAACCAACCGGTAATTTATGGTATAGAATGGGATGAGTGGGATTTGAACCCACGACATTGCACATTACCACACAATGACACCAGGACAGCCATACCACTAGACCAACCTCGCCCCTGTATTTAATAACACTCTACTCCCCTCCCTTTATAGCAAATCATACATGATGCTGCTTAATCTCTACATAGCCTATCTCCAAGTGTATATAATAGTATGAGTTGTAACTACCTCACTTGGATTCCTTCAGTAACTATTATATAGACAGGTTATGTACACTCAATAAAGAGTAAAGATATAGTTATATACATAGGAGTATTAAGTATATACCTTCATCTGCTAAGGGCTATCAGGGTAACCTTTATATAGCCATTATAGTTATCGGTCACCTTCACTTATATAGACTCACCAGTAATTATGGAACTATATACAGTTAAGGAAAATTTGCTTATACTACAAAACCCATGACTAACCAGGAAATTGTGGTATTAAGGAGTTGTATAAGTAGGATTTAAACCTACAACATTATACATTACCATATAATAATACTAGGATAGCCATACCACTAGACTATCTTTACCTAATAAGTTGTAACTACTAACCCCTAGCATTATATAGCTACCTCCTACATTCTAATATCCTTCTGCTCCTCTTTTGAGATCTAAGGTATAATTCACTCTTTTTCCTATTACTTTTATTTTACATCTTTCCTCATCCTCCAGTAGGGTGTTTACACTTAATAAAAAGTAAAGACATAGGTAAAAGAGAAAGATAACTCATTAATCAACCTTAAAGTTTTTGTAACAAAGGAAAGTAAAAAGGAAAAAAGAAAAAGAAAAAGAAAAAGGAAAGTATGATAAAAGAAATCTACCACTTCCTTCCTTCCTGAGAGTTCCCAAGTCCTAAGCCTATTTACTTAGTCCTTCTCTTTACTATCACTATAGAGGTAGGGCTAGGTGGGGTCCTAGGTAGTCTACCAAGTCTATTTTTGACCAACTTTTTCTAGAGATAGGGGATTTTATAGAGGATATACTCTATAGTCTTTCCTTAGTACAGTGTCATAAGTTTTTCCATTGTTGAGCATTTGTGTAAGTAGTATTCGATTGACTAGGGCTATCTACAGAAGAAGATCTTATGTTCTTAGGATAGGTGGTAGAGGTTAGGGATGTAACATCACACTATGTGAAATTGGAATACTCTTATTACTGTGTACCTATTGACCACTTTGTAGAGGTCCTATTCTTTGGGGATTTGTTTGCTAGTGAAACTATTGAAATCCTTCTATAGCCTTTCTTTTATTTTAGTTTAGATACTTAACCTTGTGATAAGCCTTTTATCTTTAGTATTGTAGGCCAGCACTTCCTATTTTTTATACTATTCCTTTGTGAGGTTATTGGCCCTTTTATTTCCTTGTATTCCTTAGTGTCCTAGGGACCACTCTATTATGACTTTGATTCCTTCATCTCATAGTTATCTATTTACCATGAATATTTATTCTGTGATGTAGTAAGTTGGCACTAGATATAGGTTTATGGCTGCTGTTATTGCTGCTTGTTAGTCTGAGAATATAAAGGCTTTTTTGACTTTCATAAGTTTTACATAATCCTAGATTATGTAGAAGGTAAGCTATATCCTTTTAAGTTCCCTGTTGAAGACTTGTACTCCTGACTATACTCCTTTTGTTTATATGGTTTTTTCCACATTTTGGTGGTATAGGATCATTGCAACTCCTGCTTGGTTTTCTGCATGCACTTTTAAGGCATCTGTGTAGACTCCAACTTTGTTTTCACTATGTTATCTTGAGAACAATTTGAGTTCTTTATACTTTTCTTTAAATAGGTCAATTTTAGGTTGTCCTTCTATGTAGATAGACTATGTGCTACTTGGCAAGGCTAGCTAATACCTAGAGAATGTAGAGCTTCCTACTATGTCTTTAATAGTCTATAGCACCATGTCTAGTTATAGTATTTGGGTCATAGACTAACTGTTAGAGTCATACTTCTAGGTCAGTATTCATAGTGAGTTTTCTCTTCCTGTTTTCCTGTATAGCATTTTAGGGAGCTAGAGGTAGTTGGGGTGATCTGTTCCTATTTCCAGTAGCCTAGTAGCATAGTTTCCTTGGTACCTCTATATCTAAAGCTTGGCTAGGATTATTTTTCCCTCAATTAGGGCTTTCTGGTTATTTATCATTCAGAACATTCTGTAGGCCCCTTCAATACTACTAGCTAGTACCCTATCCAGGGTCTATTCTACTTTATAGGTGATGAGGTGGGGGTAAAAAATATTGGTACTGAAAAAGAGGGATGGGATAACTACTGCTTTAACTAGTTTGATAGCTATGGCTAGGTTAAGTCCTCTGGCTCCTATTACCATTCTACTGATTTTTCCTATACCTGCATATGTGAATCCTACTTTATGTTGGTAGTGCTGGACTACTGTTTTGTTGGTGTAAAAAATTACTCCAAGGTACCATAGGCTTCCCTTGTAACTGATTTCCTATCCTAGTATACTAACTGTTAGTAGGAAGTCTCTTTGTAGTCAGATGTGCTAGAGTTCTATTTTCCCCTCTAATAGTGATAGTTTAATATCTTCTAGCTTTACCCTTATATACTCCTCACAATACCTTTCTAGTACCCTAGTTTTACCCTCTAAGCTATCTCCTTTACACCAGATACAAAGAGTGTCTACATATATAAAAGTTTCAATACCTACCCTGCTATCTCTTGTTAGTTGTATAATGTAAATATTAAAGAGGAGGGGGGAGATAGGGAAGCCTTAGGGTACTTCTATGCAAACTCTGGAGAACTTCCAATGTACAACTCTGTTTATAAATACTATCTATCTCTATTGCAGAAATGACTGCATCTACTTCACTATATACTATGGGGTTCTATGTTCCTTAAGTGCACTTATGAGCTGGTCATAATCAACTCTATTAAACCCTTTTTCTATATCAATGAAGAGTAGGGTAATCCTTTTTCCCCTGGTCTAGCTAGCTCTAGTTTCATATTTGAGGACATTGACCATGTCGATTACTGAGTGCCCTAGGAGTACTCTACATTATTTTAGTATGATTATATCTAATTCTATGGTATGCTGCAATAGTCTGGTGGTGATGATATTTTCTAGTATTTTTCCTAGTGTATCTATCAGAAATATGCACCTGTAAGCATTTGGGGATATATAGTCAGGTTTAAATAATTTTAGGATGGATATTCCTAGGGTTCTTTTAAAGCTTATGGGGTGACATCTATGCCTTAGTAGTAGCATGAGCAAGTCTAGAAGAGCTATTGGCTTTACACTATATAGGTTTATCTATAGGTTGTACTAGATCTTGTCTAGTCCTTAGACCATCATGTTCAATGCTTTCCTAAGTACATGCTCAACTTCTTCTAGTGTAATCTAGTTGTTGGTGAGGAGATTAGGTGAACATTCTTCTTCTTACTTAGGGGGTTCTCCTAGGAAGTAGTGGTGTATAAGTACCTAGGCTCTGTCATGGAAATGTTGGGTGCCATTGATCAGCAGGAGCAGATAGTCTATTGCCAGTCTCATGTACCATAGTGCTGTCCAAAGGAATTTCCTGTTTATTTCTGCTAAAAAGTTATGCTAGTGCTCTTTCTTCCCTTTTTGTACTACCTTTCTATACTCTTTTTTGCTTTTTTAGTATTCACCCTATTTCCCTTCATTTTCTAGCTTTTTCCTTGCATTGTATCTTTTCCTTGCTAGCTCCTTCTTTTCCTTTGAGTCCTTTTTCTACCATAGCTTTGACTATAGCACTATAGTCTTAGTTAGTAGTACCCTATTTTTCTTGATTATATCTATGAGGTAGTTTTTATTATATTCTAGCTATTTGTTTAGCTAGTTTAGGTTGAATTTGGTTGTGGTCTATCCTTCTAGGTTTTTAGGTACTTTTTCCTAGTCAGCTTTTTTGTAGTCAATTATGGTTTTGTTTTTTCCCATCAGGGTTCTTTTGGAGAGGGTGATTAGGATTACCTCAAGGTCACTTACTGTTTATGCTTTATCTAGTGGTATCTGCTAGGCTGTGTTCTATTCTATATTAATGGGGGATATGAAATTTAGGTTGATCATTGTATTTTATTATTATCCATATCTGTATCTTTTTAGGAGGTTTTGTTTATTCAGTAAGTAGTATCCTTGGTCGTAGGCTGCTTTGATTATGGGTTCTATCCTATTAGTTTCTTCTTTGCTTATTTCTCCCTACTATAGATAGTAGAGGTTAAAGTTGCCTATCACTATGTTTTTGTTTGAGGTGAAAGATTATTGCTATTCTTGGTCACTTTTGTTGGTAGTGGGGGGGAGGTAAGTGTTCATTACATATAGGTAGTTGGACTTGTCTAGGTACATCCTTATAATTTATTGAGTTCCTCTTTTGTTTCTGATGTGAAATAGGTTTATTTTGGCATTTTTTACCACATATATTATGACTCTTGATTTCTCAGTGTTACTCAGGTAGAATCTATAGAAGCTATTATACCCCAGCAGGATATTGCTAAAAGTTACAGTTCCTGTACTACTACTATATTTGCTTTGTTTTTGATTGCTATCCTAAAGAGTGTCTATAAGTTAGAGTTGGAGTTCTGGCAATTGTGCTGAAGAATTTGAAACATTGGATGTGGGTCTATCCTCCACTGAGATATAAGGTATAAGATTCCCTGCTCTTGTAAATATATTTTCTAGAACTAGAAAAGCCCTATTTGTACTAACTTTAGCCTACTAGTTAATGACCTTATATCTGAATTCAACAACCTTGAGGATGTCATATTCCTTATATAGGGGGCCCTAAAACAAAACCAATTCACTAAGCTGCATTGAACTTCCTATTTCGCTCACTTTCAATATAGATAGGTTTTATATACTCAATTAGGAGCAAGGACATTGTCACACATTATAGGAGTATTAGGTGTATACCTTCCTTCACTAAGTGCTATCAGTGTTACAGGAGATGTCTTCATGAAGTCTTAGTAACTTACAAGTACCACTCAACAAGGCATATTACTAAGTAAACTCAGATATCTCAATGTCCAAGTCTGGATCTACAAATACAAGTTCCTATGTGAAGAAGAAGAGAGAGAGAAGCAAAGTTTGAGATGTAGAATAAATATATTCTTAAGGCTCATAGCTAGTCTGTAGACTAAGGAGGAAAGGAAAGAATAACAAGACTAGTAGTAGTAGTAGTAGAATTCAGTTCAATTTTAGTAGCTACTCTACTTCTTCTATAACTACTGAGGCCATTTACATGCAGTCCATAATTATGACATATTACCTCCTCCCCATAATAGAACTGAAAAGAAAGGAAAAAACAGAAGAAAAGACTCGAAACTATGCAACTGACTATGCCCATCACAGGAACAAGCAGAAAATATGTGAGCAAGAGAAGAAACCCTAAAATATGAAAATGGCTTTCACCCTCCTACTCCTCTCTAGTGAGGTGAACCTTATAACAACTGGTAGACTATGAGGTAAAAAGAAGTATGTACAAATCATATAAAAGATAGGAAGAGAAAACACTGAAAAAATTCCATCATAGGGACATAAATACAAAGCAAAAATAAGATAACTATCCTTAGGGAAGGGACACTGAATTTCAGGATTCTATAGACTCTGCAGCAGTAGCATGAAGGTCATATACCCTTTGGTTCCTCTTAGCTAAGGCTTGGAGGTAGTCAGGGTAAGCAGGGTCATTGGTAGAATAGGTAGTAAGACAGTTAGCACACTTGAGTACTTTGTGATCACATTGCCTCCCTTAGTGTTGGTATTCTGCATTGCCACAGGAGTGCTCCAAAAGGGTATGGGGGCTAGTAGAGAGTTAGCACTATAGGGGAAATAGGTAATAGAGCTTGTGATGTCTATATCAGCAGTAGTGTATGCACTGGGTAGCATGGGAGAAGGAGAGGTATTGTTTGGTCCTGTATACCTTATTAAGAATAGACAGTCCTAGGGATATATAGAAGTAGTTGTTCTTCATAATGACAGTGATAACAATTGAGGAGGTATTCTTGCTGACAAGCTTATCCTTCAAAGTGAGCCAACAGGGGGTTTACATGAGAAGCATATCATAGTTGAAGGTCTTAATTTCATTTTATATTTTGGACATATATTTGACATTGGATGTGTTGAGGATAGGGGTAGGCATATTGTGCACAATGTCAGGCCTCTCAAGACATTCTTTCTACCCCCTACATTCCTTTCAGCAGAAACTATCTCCAGTCCCGGCCTCCGCTGGCTGAGAAGACTGCAACACAATACCGACCAAGTGCGACGACTACGGGCGCACACCACACATTCCTTTCAAGTGAGACAACATGGTGTCCTGTAGGTCGAGCAATAGCCTGCTTGACAGGTTGAGAGTCCCCCTGCTGGCCCTGCGACCATGCCATGTTCGCCTAAGCGAGGTCTCACGATACCTCCTACACCCCCTACCACGACGCTCTCAGAGCCCATAGGAGGGGTGCCCAGGCCCCCCGAAGCGATCGCACAAATGTATAAGCGACCTTTACAGTCGCATCTAACACCCCCTCATTGCCCCTCCGTGGCGACAATACAAGACCAACAAACGAAGTTAGGAGCGCCCAAAACAAACCTACCCAAACCTCGTCACTGTACGTACCCCCTCCCGCAGGACGTCCAACTGCGAACAACACAAAGCTTACCAATCGCTACATCGCCGGCTTGCTTAGCTTTTGCGACCGCACCCGCTAGCGCCAACACAACACCTACAAGTCCCCTCATTGCACAGAACTAGTAGAGGAAGTTTTTGGGTAGAGGAGACGGACAATACTTTCCTTTATCATGTATCTAGTCATTCGCTTAGCCTTTTGGTGGAGTATTTTCAGGGTTTTTGAACAGGTGGTTTCTTTTCTTTTTTGTTTGCAATAGGGCAATATACCATAGTCATAGACTGCATGCGGACGGCCCTGATATGTTCGACGCTATGGGTGGAGAATCCGTGAAATCTGTAGCCTTACATAGTCAAAATAGAAATGAATAATCATCATCATCATCATTGTGCACAATGTTAGGCCTCTTAAGACATTCTTCCTACCCCCTACATTCCTTTAAGCAGAAACTATCTCCAGTCCTAGCTGTGGCTGGCTGAGAAGACTGCAACTCTATATAAACCCTCTGCGACAATGATCGCAACCAGCACACACCATCTATATGAGACAGCCTGGTGTCCTATAGGTATATGTGAACAGTCTACTCGATAGGTTCATCGTCCCCTTGTTGCACCCACTGTGCTTAAGACTGTACCGAGTATTCGCTTAGGCATAGTCTCATGATACCTCCCATACTCCCTACCACGACGCTCTCAGAGATCCAAGGAGGGATACCCAGGCCCCACAGAGCGATCGCACAAACCTCTAAGCAACCTTCACAGTCACAACCAACACCCCCCATCGCCCCTCCATGGTGATAACATGAATCTAAACCAACGAAGCTGGGAATGCTGAAACAAACCTACTCAAACCTTACAACTGTATGTACCCCCTCCTGCAGGACGTCCAACCGCAAACAACATAAAACCTACCGATCCCAATATTGCTGGCTTGCTTAGCCCCTGTAACCATGCCTGCTGGCACCAACACAACACCTTCAAGTCCCCTTATTACCTAGAATTAGTGGAGGAAGCTTTTGATGTGGAGGAGATAGATCATATACTCTTTTATCATGTAACTAGTTGTTCGCTGTGAGTAGGTACTTAGAGGAGGATAGGAAGGGGTAGGGAAGGGTTAAGCTCATGTTTTCTTATTCTTTTTTCTTTTGTTTTATTTCAGGGTGACATGCAATAGTCTTGTACTGCATGTGGATAGCCCTGTAGTTAGATTAGTGAAGAGCTAGTTGTAAAAACTACAAAATGAAATGAAACATCATCATCGTCATTGTGCACGATGTACTTCTTATGTAAGAAGTTACAGCATAAGCCAGTGGTGTTAGGAAAGTACTTTTAGACAGGTTCCTCAATGGTTACCTTATAGGTTAGCACTTGTTCAGCAGTGGTATTCTCATGACAGAGAGGAATATGTTATGGGGGCCTACTTAGTAGACTAATCAGATGTGGTAGGCAGAGGGGGCTTTCTTGTTGACAAGCACTTTGTTGATGTTGTTGCAGATAGTGAGTAGGTTAAAGGAAGGGATCTCTCCCTCCAAGTTAACAATTATCTCTCTCTCCCTCTTGGAAGGATATTTTGGAGAGGGAGGAGTGTTAGTAGAGGGGATTGGTGTAGCTAAGGCTTTACCTTTATTTTGCCAAACAACCTGTACCTAGGTGTTCTCTTGTGTAGGGGTAGGCACTATGGCTTTATAGTAGGCAGTGTGTAAGTGAGCTTCTTTACTGCTATAACAGTTTTGGAGGTTTCCCTTTTCCCCACCTTATTTTTTTGATCATGTCAGAGAGAGCTTTGTTGGTAGAGGTGGGGGCTACTTTAGCTAAGAATTGGGTAGATACAGAACAGGTGATAGTGGCTTTGAGGTCATCAAAGCATTAATCCAGAGCAGTCTAGCCAACCTAAATAGAGGACACATCCTCTTAGATCTTGCTAATAGACTGTATAAGTGCAGGGAGAACAACAAGATAAGATAATGATGATGATTATCCATTCTTTATTTTCTAAACTACTCTTTGCAGTTTACAAAAGAATCTGCTTAAAGTCTATAACTATGGCATACCCAAAACAACAAGACAAGCAACTAGGAGAAGGGGGAAATTCATTTCATTTTATCTCTATGACCCCCAAGGGGTTGTCTAAAAGAACCTCCATGTGCAGATATGTAAAGCTATGACAGAGGTAAAAAGACAGCTGACTTAAGGTCAGTATCAGAGTGTATGGTCAATATAAAATACAGGTTTGTTCCTAAATCCTCCTCAGTTATATATAATAAACTAAAGAAGAGATAGGGGGGGGAAGTAAAGAGTAACAGGGTATAATGCAAAAATCCAAAAGAAAACTCAACTGGTAGGAGAACCTAATTAATCTAGCATATATTCTTACCAGAGAGACTTAAGCGAGAGAACATAAGAAAAGTCCAGGGAACCTCTTTCCCATTTCTAGTGAGGTGAACCTTATAACAACTGCAAGGGATTGAAGTAAATGTGAAAAACACTAACTAAAGAAAAGGGAAAGAGAAGAGACAAAGGAGAAAACATAAGCCAACCTCATACAATGTTTATATAAAGGGAACAACAAGAGTAGAAAAAGAGATAAACTACTGAGGGGCCCTAAGTCTCTATTCCCTCCTCTACCATAGTATACAGATTCTCCACTCACTCACTTATTACTTTTAGCCAAAGCTTTCAAGTAGTCAGGGCAGAGTAGATCATTGGCAGGGTAGGAAGTATCACAGTTGGTATACTTAAGTACTATATAGTTACATTATCATCTGCAGCATTTGCACTCTGTATTGCTACAGAAGTATTTAAAGATAGTATAGAGTCCTGTGCAAAGGTAGCAGCAGGGGGAAAACATACACTTCAGTTAGTGATGGCTGAAGTAACAACAGCAGGAGTAGTAGGTAGCCTTCAAGAATGCAATGTATAGGTCAGTTCGATAGTTCTTATTGAGAATGATCGAGCCCTAAGAGATGCAGTAGTCGTTGTTATTCACTATGATAGTGATGACAATTGAAGAAGTAGGATTGCCTATAGCTTGTCTTTAGAGGTAAGATAGTGAGGTGTTTAGGCGAGGACAACTCTGTAGTTATATGTCTCAATCTCTTTTCAGATAAGCAACATGTGTTCGTATTTAGAGGTGTTAAGTATGGGGGTTGGTACATTGTGCATGATGTACTTCTTATGACTGAAGTTCAGGCAGAGACCAGTAGTAGTAGGGAAGAACTTGTGAATAGCTTCTTCAATAGTTAGCTTATAGGCAAGGACTTGCTAGGTAGTGGTGTTCTCTATAATAGAGACAAAGACCTTACTGGCCATAGCTTTGTGGATGGAGTGAACTCAACAGGCAGATAGGGCCTTCTTCCATACTAGGGCAGAGTTAACAGTAACCCAGATTGTTATGGGAACCTCTCCATGAGTTCCACATACCAGTTGGCTATCCTACCCAACATCTCAAATCAACTTTGAGACATGAGCTGAAGATCAGGTAACTTGTCCACAAGGCAATTCTCCTTGTTGTGTACAGTGTACCAATCTCTATCCGAGATCCAACCTGAGAGTAATTGCTTCTTGAGGTCTGTTACCTAAGAGACAAAGGCTGGGGATCAGGAACTTGTAAACTAGGCAACTCTCAATATCATGTACAGTGTACCAATCTCTATCTGAGATCCGACTTTGAAAATTGTAACTCCTCTAATACAAGTTCTCTGACCTCAGATGGATAAAGGAACCACTTATCTTAATAAATAATGGGAGTGGTTATATACCTATGAATGGCTGCGCCACCCTCTAGATCACTTTGGGCGAGGAAGCGAGGGCCCAGTTAATCAATACTGGTGTCTCTCTCCCATCGCCCTAGAACAAAACGCTAAGTAGTAGTAGGTGCTAATGAGTGTGACGGTGGTGGAGGCAACTAGGACTTGTCTCTAAGGGGTCTACTCGGGTATCAACGAAGGCTAGCATATCAGGCAATAACCTTTAGGTTCAAGTACCCTAGTAGTTCTGAGAAAGGTAATCAACGGTTTAACCTGAGGTCAGCTTAAGCTAGTCCACAGACTCCTCAGCCTGTTGCCGTGCCTACCCGCATACCTTTTGGTATGCTCAGGATATCACACTCGAACCTAGAAAGGCAGTCCACCTTAAACCCCAAAATGGGAGCCATCGAACCTAGTTATATGCTCTTAATTGAGCGCGATGTCCCAGTTCTTGGCACTTAATTTGCTTTGGGAAAGTAGTATAAGCACCCCCTAGATCACCTGATCAACATCAAGTGAACACCGTTCCCCTTCTTATATAGCTGAGAAGTACATTCCAGTCTTTAGAAGACCATTGACGTAACTCAGTCCTTCAATCCATCATCAAGATAACTAAGACAATAGGAAAGAGGTAAATCACTGCGCAATAGGTATAGGTTTTCCCAGACTAGGCTGGTCACCCCCACCAGGGGGTGGTGACAGACTTAACAAGCCTATGTAAGACAATGAATATAATAAGTAGCCCGTATCTTACTTCGTTAAGCATAAGGATCAGTGATGCCGATGATGAACCTTATTAATCATAAGAAGGTTTTCATGGAGGTAGCCTAAGTTAGGCCCATAGGGATGGAGACAAAGATACCACTAAGGTACGCTTAGGCAAGCCTATGGTATCTGAGATGAAGATACTACTGAGGTAGGCTTAGGCAAGCCCATGGTAATGGAGACGAAGATACTGCTAAGGTAGGCTTAGGCAAGCCCATGGTATTGGAGGTGAATATACCGCTAAGGTAGGCTTAAGCAAGCCCACGGTGTCGGAGGCGAAGATACTACTGAGGTAGCCCACGGTATTGGAGATGAAGATACTGCTATGGTAGGCTTAGGCAAGCCCACAGTATCGCAGGTGAAGATACCGCTGAGGTAGGCTTAAGCAAGTCCACGGTATCGGAGGTGAAGATACCCCTGAGGTAGCCCATGGTATCAGAGACGAATATACTGCTGAGGTAGGCTTGGGCAAGCCCATGGTATCGGAGGCAAAGATACTGCTAAGGTAGGCTTAGGCAAGCGCACGGTATTGGAGGTAAAGATACTGCTGAGGTAGGCTTAGGCAAGCCCACAGTATCGGAGATAAAGGTACCGCTAAGGTAGGCTTAGGCAAGCCCACAGTATTAGAGATGAAGATACTGCTGAGGTAGGCTTAGGCAAGCCCATAGTATTAGAGGTAAAGATACCGCTGAGGTAGGCTTAGGCAAGCCCACGGTATCGGAGATGAAGATACTGCTAAGGTAGGCTTGTGTAAGCCTATGGTATCGGGGGTGAACCTGGCAGAATCTGGCAGAATCTTGTGACCAAGGAAAATCAGAAGTTCCTAGCATATACTAAGAAATTTCCCACAGTATAATTCAGAGATCACAACATCACCACTAGTAGGATGATTAAAATTACTGCAGTTATAAGACTATTATAATTCCTAGGAGGGTAATTGGTAAGTTGACTTATACCGGAGTTGAGGCTGGGACCACATACAGGTGTATGTAGTACACAGTCTTCACCTTCAGGATTATGTGCTGCAGAATGAGACCTTCACCGCTGTCCCAAGCTGCCAGATTGACAAGCCTATCAGTATTGAGGAAGGAGATACTGCTGAGGTAGGCTTAGGCAAGCCCATAGTATCAGAGATGAAGATACTGCTAAGGTGGGCTTAGGCAAGCCCATGGTATCAGAGATGAAGATACCACTGAGGTGGGCTTAGACAAGCCTACAGTATCTCCTTAGGAGGGAGTGCTGAGGTAGGCTTCGTGAAGCCTCCTCCTACCACCCTCCTTAAATACACTAATATATGCATCCTGTTAGATAAGGAATGATATTGTTCGAATCTTATAGAAGCAACTTCATGCAAGTGTCTCTTTTAGGTTCCTTCTAAGGTAATACGATTATGCTGAACACTGATCATAGACTTGGTAAAGATTACCTGTGATCATCATAGGTTCAACCTCATATTCTATCTTTGATAAGACTTGTATATTATGTATATAGCTGATCATGCCATAACTATTAGGTTAGCTTTAAATGAGTCTGTCAAAGCCTCTATTATGCTATACTATTCTATATAAACTCATGTAAGCCTTATACAACTATCAGGTATAGTCCTTTTATAGTTTAGGTAATGCCACTATAAAATCAGTGTTTGTATCACAGATACTGATAGGGTTAAACTTATGGACTTCTCCCTCAAGATTGATGATTATCTCTTGTTTGTACTTGGTAGGGTATTTTAGGGGAGGAGGGGATGTAGCAGTCATTTGTAGTATAGCTGAGGCTTTGACTTTACTTTTCTTCACTAACTGAGCCTAGGTAGAGTCAGTAGTTAGGGGCACTATAGGTGGCACAGTAGGAGTGGGGGAAGAGAGGGAAGAAGAAATCTTCTTCACTGCCTTAGTAGTTTTAGATGTTTCTGACTGTAGTTTTTTGATGGAATTAGAAAGAGTGAAATCAATTTCAGTTGAGCCTGCCTTGGCTGAGGCTATAGCAGTAGTATTGTAGGTAGTAATAGCTTCAAGTTCATCAAAGTGAGCTTCAAGTAACTGTTAGTTTACAGTAAGGGTGGTGATAGCCTGCTGAATATTGTTTATAGAGGTAAGGAGGGACAGTAATGTTGAGGTGAAGAACTTAAGCTATTTGACCATAATGTAGGCATGTAAAAGTGCTGAGTGGTCAATCATGTTTTGGTCTTTGGTTACACCTCTATGGAGGAGGGAGTTTATATATAAGGCTACGATATTTCTGAATGAGGTAGCTTTATTCCTTGTCTCAGGTAGGATGGGATTATGAGGGCAGGGTTGGGAGGATAGTGAACATTGTTGCAGTATTATCATGATATTTATCGATGAAAGGTAATACTAATAGCAGGGAACTAATAATGTATACACTAGTTTAAAGGTGTGAAGAAGCCTGATAAGACAAGTGACTAGGGGGGGAAAATTCATTTTATTTTATTTTTACGACCCTAAAGGTGTCATCTAAAAAACCTCCATATGCAGCTATATAGAGTTATGATATAGGTAAAAAGATAGCTGACTTAAGGTTGGTATTACAAAGTCTACAGCTAATATAAAATATATGTAGTTCCCAAAATTCTCCTTACTTACACATAATAAACTAAAGAGGAAATGGGGTAGGAAGTAAAGAGTGGCGGGGGGCAATGTAAAACTCCAAAATAAAAAAAAAAGATATGACCAATAGGAAACCAGTTATAAGTCAATCTATAAATTATATTAGTAAAGTGTAAGCATTAACCTAACCTCTTCATTTACTACATTATGCCTATAGGATACTTAGTATTACAATACTATGATATAATATGCATTATTGCTACCAAGCTCTGACTAATTAAGGTAAGGCTTTGAGAGTGTAATATACATAGGATTAGCTTATACATGATTAATAATAAGACTAGTCACCTTGATCTTATCATAATATACTAATCGGCTAAATCATTAGAGGATATAACCTAAGGAGGGATTCTGTCTAAAGGGTATAAACTATCTTACCTAAAAATGGAGCTGACTTCTAATACTTACTTGTCAATCTTCTAGGAATTCCTCTAGTATATGATATATTACAAATTGGAATATTTTTATGAGGTTCTTTTCTTTTGTAATTTCTTATATAACTACTTAGGTAGAATTAGCTATAAAAGAGAGAGTGGTTAAGTATATCTACCTGTGTAGCCTTACATGTACTCAGGGTATCACACTTGTACCTACTAAGGAGTTAGACTTTTACCTCTAGCATAACCTAAATATGAGCTATAGAACCTATGCTTTTGCAATTAAGTTTGTGTACATTTTGTAGTTCTATGAGCATCAAAGGAGCTTAGGGAATTCAAAGCAAAAGTGAAAGTATGTATTATTCTCTCTTGTCCTTTCTTTATCAAGCTTATAGCTTAACATTTACTGAGGACTATCTTTGAACCTTAAGAATATATTTGCTATTCTCTCTTCTAAGATCTATATCTTTCTTGACCCTATGATAAAAGGTAGAAACATAAGTAGTTCTAGCTTGCCAGTTGAGATATCTGAGTTTACTTAGTAAAACCTACTTATGAAGCTTCTTGTACTATACCTTACTCTACATCCTTTATACATCTCCTATTATACTAGGGATATTAGTAGCGAACCTTTAAAGTAAAATAACTCCTCTAATCAGTTAGTATCTTAAGTATAGCTTAGCATATAAGTGTCCTTATATTAGTTAATAAGTATAACTCCTTAACTTATCCTTATCTACTACAACATATATTTCTTTCCCCTTCCCTTTTTAATAAACTACTAGAATACTACTTACAAATTGCCTATTTATATAAGATGATAATACTACAAAACTGTAAAATTTATAAGTAGGAAATTAAGCCAATAAGAAATAAAGGAATATAATAATATATAATAAATATATAGTTTAGGGTTATAATACAATTCAAGAGGAGATTCTAAAGTTTAAAATTCAAAATATACTTTTGATATTCCATAAATCCTACATTCTATATCTTCTATACTTTCATTTTTTTTCAAATAATTTATAAGTATATTAGAGTTATACTTATATTATTATATTTATAACTATACTTAGAGCTGTATATGATATTAATACTTTATAGTGTTTGTAAGTAAACCTTTACAAGTAATTATTTTCATAAGATATGTATCTATACAGTATTTGTAACAAAAAGTTCAAATATATATTATTTTATAATTACAGTGATAGTAGAACCTAGAGGCTTAATTTTTCCTACATTTCTTATAGTAGTTTCTAGCACTCCTTCTAAAAAAGTATTTTTTATCTGCTTTTTATTTAGGGAAAGTTTCCTATATAATCTCTCACTAAACACTAATGTATATCTATTCAGAGTAACCCCCTCTCACTACTAAAACTATACTTTGTGACAAAAATATTCAGGAGAAAATTACTAAAATGAAACTCTAGATTTTGAAAATATCTATACTAGAATACAACCCATAATATGCTCTTTAGAATATGAACTTGAAATCATACATGAACAAAATATGTTGTAGGAAAATACTCTTATAAAATAAACCCTCTACTTTAGTGTTTAATTCTTAAATAATGATCTAAATATTAATTGTAGATATATATATTAGCTATCAAACTAAATTATCTCTATATTTATTTATAATAGTAGATAAAAGTCCTCTGAGTATTAAAATTTTATGAAATATATGTAACTTTACTCACATATATTACTTTGTCATGTAGGTTATATCAGTTACTTATAAATACACATATTATTTAAGTCTATCTTTAGAGTAAATTTGTAACTTTATCACTACTTACAAATATTATCTACAAGGCTTATTTTTTTATAACATAGAGATATGATTAAATTTATATGTAAATCAAATTATAAAGATTTGGATAAAGCACTAGTAATTTGATTTCTCTAAGTAAAAAGGTTTAATTACTATAAGCTTTCATACAGTTTACATTATCTCATATAATATATATATATATATTCTTAGAGGTAGTAGATAGTCCTAATAAAACTAGTTTATATAAATGGATAGACTTACCTATTACTTTATAATCACCCTATATATATAGTAGTGTATCAAAGGGAATCCAAGATACTATATCACTTTATAAAATGCTTAATGAATATGTCATTATATTTTCAAACCTTGCAGCTACATCTATAAATTATTATTATAAGTTAGTCTAATATAGGATATAATAAAACTATACTTTAGCTATAAGAACTTTAGAGGTAAATATTACTCCAGCTAAAACCTATAGGTTCAATATTTTAGAAACTTAATTATATTTCCCTTCTAAGTATATAAAGATAATCAACCTCCTTAATAGTATACCATCTACATCATGTTTGTATTATATGATAAGGTAAACTCTTTATAAACTATTATGAATTATCTGAAAAATTGATAGAATCTGAGGGACAAATATAATTCATCAACTATATGTAAAATTTCATATACAAATTATAAAACTAATTAGTTATTTATCCTGAAAATGTATATATTAAGTATAGAAGTATATACTACTGGTAGGGCCTATATTTAATCATTTACAAAGTGAAAGTTTTCTTATGCTTAACAATTTAAAAGTCTTCTAATAATATCTTTATCCTAGAGTGCTACCTTATAAGGTAATGTCTAATATCAAAACTTATATTATGTGATAGAATATACTTCCTAGATAACTATATAATAGTATAGAGTAATATATACTTATTAGTTATAATCAATAAGTAAACAATAATATGTACTTATTAGTAACCTGCAGGCCTATCTAGACTAAAAAACTAATGCTCTCACTCTCTATAACTATAAGATCTACTAAAAGTAGAAAGATATATACTCTCAGCATATTGATACTTGCTCACTTACCTTACTCCAGCAAGATTATATCTTCAAGCTTTCCTAGTTTAGGATTTTCTAGATGAGTATAGGTAAGTTCTATCTTATATGATATAAATTACTTTACCTGCCTATTCTCTTCTACCTATAATGCTATCTTGATCTCAAGACTATAGATTATATTTTCCCTACTACCCTGCTTATAAATAAAAATAAAAATAAATCTTACTAAGGAATGTTTACACCATGGAATAGTTATAGTCCTTGAAAAATATAATAATTAAATTTGCCTAGTTTATTAACAAAACTAAAATAGCTTATCTCTATTCTATAATAGACTAAGTGAGGATAGCATAGTGGTATAGCTATCCTGGTGTCATTGTATAGTAATATGTAATATCGTAGGTTCAAATCCTGCTTACCTCTAGTTCCATACCATGAATTACTACTTGGTTTCAGGTTTTATAGCTTCAGCAAATTTCCCCAACTATGCAAAGTCCTGAGAAGAGTAATTAGTGATTTAACCTGGGTTCGCTTATCAAGTTTAGCTTGTTGTCATATCTATCGTAAGCGAATGCGACCAATGCTTACAATGGCCATATGAATGGTTACCCAGATAGTGCTTAGCAAGTCCACTGCTCCTGTATTATGGCTACATCCTAGCAATTAAGTTTGTATAAATGTCCTACCTATACAAATAGTGACTGAGAGGGAATCTCCGATCTTCTATAATAGACTTCTAACCTAGGAGGATCTTATATCCAGTTGTAATCTACAATCAATAGTGTGCTGTTCTCTAGTCTTTTTTCTTCACTTCTCCTTCTTGTCAATTCTCCTTCTTTAATCTTCTCCTTCAGTTAATTTTTTCTCTTCTACATTGCTTTTCTCTAATTTTTCTCTTTTTCTTTTGCTACCTAGGTCCTCTGTTATAGAACACCATATCCATAGTACTTACAGGTACTATGACATGTGCAGAATACAGTTCCAAGTCAACAAAAGGGTTATATCAGAATCTATGAGTATCTACTCCCTTGAGTTGAGCTATAGGACCAAATAATGAGTATTGTTGCTAGCTAGTTCTGACTAAGTGCAGTGAGGCTTTGACAATATAATATATATGAGATTAGCTATATGCAATTGATGATGAGGCTTATCACCTCAATCTCATCATGATATACTAATTGGTTACATCATCAGAGGACATAACTTAAGGAGTTTTCTCTCCAGAAAGTTATAGATAATCTTATTGATCTATAAAGCTAATTTCTGATCACATCTTGATCTTCTAACAAATTATGGAAAACATTTATGAGGAATTATGTTAGATTGTTTCAATGGGGTTGTTTCCTTTATTTGACTTCTCAATTATTCTCGGTCGGAATTGGGTATTTAATTGGTAGTGGGTGAGCAATGTATTATTTTTCTTCTTCTTCTCTCTAGCCTTTATCTTGAGTCTTGTACCATCTTTAAGCCTTAAAAATATATTTTGCTTCTTTACCAAAAAGACCTTTATCTTCTCTTGACTCTGCAATAAAAGTGAAAGTACAAGCAGTTCTAACTTGCTGGTTGAGATATCTGAGTCTACTCAGTAATACCCTCTTACAAAGCTTCTTGTGCCTGTACTTGCATCTACATATATTACAAGTCTCCTGTCATACCCTCCCTGGTAGAATTGACATCTGGGTTTGACTCTTTTCCTTTTGCCTTTTCTCTAGTATATTTCTTTGATTTAACTCTAGTAGTATCTATCTCAGTTAGAATACATTGACATAATACCTATTGTATAACACTTTATATCATTTCCAAAGCTCACTAAAATCTTCCTACTACTAGAAGAATAAAATACTACTAATTTAAAGTCATACCACATCAATATTCCTAGTTTCTAAATTATCTCTGTCCTGCAAATATATGTCTATCTGCCTTGTATATGTATCATAACCTTTAATTATTAGGAGTTATCGTTTCTAAAGTATACACTACAATATGCTGTGAACCGTTAGCGGAAATTGCGAAACCGTGATTTCCACGTTTATGAATATATACACGTACATGTACGTTACATTTACGACAAAAATATCAGACATGTGGAATTCCCAATACTTGCTAAATACAATTCGACCGCACTGGTACCATGTAAATATCTACCATGTGACACCGTATCATATGCACAAGGCAGAAAAAGGCATCGAGTTGCAAAGGGCTTTATCTTCAGATTACGTTTGTACAGTATACTTTACAGAACTACAAAGGTAGCAGTACTAGTCTAATTGAAACTACACAAAGCACGTTTGTTTGTACATGTACATGTACACGTACAACTTTATTGTTTTCCCTACCGCTATGCCAAAACAAGTATGTTCGCTATCCTCCTCTGCCGCACTGACAAAAAAATTAAATAATAAGATTGTAGGGTTGAATGAGCGGCAAGGCCTCAGAGTACATTACTGCGAGTCTGCGACTGTTCAGTTTGGTTATGATATGGCTCCGAACACTTAAATAATACCAGTAAAAAAATGAGAGAAAACGGTCGGCCTTAAGTGTGCATATAAGTCCATTGCATTCAATGTTCAAAGTGTTTGGAGTAATTGTGTGCATTTTATTTTATGTACTATGCACCAAGTTTGATTTTTTTTTTTTTTTTCTTTTTTTTATTTTTCTCCTGCCCAAGTAAAAAGATGTTTGGGACCTCTCACACATTATCGGTAGATGTATTTACATATACATGTATAATCTAGATATTAGTCTATCTCTTTGTTCTTACAAGGAAATCTCGTCAACGTTAACAATCCAGGGTGTGCGGCACTAGCATGTTGGGTAAAAAAACAATGGAAAAAAAGAAGCAAAGAAAAGGGTAAAAATAACAGGGGAAAAAAGATAAAAGAAGAAATGGAAAGAAGAAAAAGGAAAAAAAAGGGAAATAATAAAGGGGGGGGAAAAATGAAAAAAAAAAAAAAAAAAAGAAGCAAAAAAATCCCAACCCAGCAATATCCTTTTACAGCGTTTTCAATCCAAAATCCTATCTACCGCCCCGAGCACGGTCTTCAAAATCTCTTCTGATGTTAATACCTTCCCTTCTTCCATTCCTCTCCATGGCACAGTATCCACCATATCCCTAATCCCATACGTTTTCTCCAACTCATCGTCCAATTCCTTGAGTGCATCCATCGCATCCTGGTCACATCCCACCTGAAAAAACTGAATCCCAATTTGCCGATCCTTCGCCTGCAACGCATCCAGTTCTCGCGCACAATTAACAATATTATCCAGCAGCTTAGACGGATCCGTGGGCTCTCCGTCGGTGATGACAATGATATTCAAAGGTTTGATATTTTTGTTCTTCCTGTAGTCGCTTAAATATCGTTCGAGGATTTCACCTAATCTCTTTCCAGTCGGAGTAGGCCCGAATGGTTTGGCATTTTTGAATATATTGATAACCTCCTCTGGGGATTTCACCCGCTCGCGTGATTCCTCATTGTTAAGAAAATAGATATCCACCCCATCGGAATCGTGATTGACGCATACGGGAACAACTTCGGAGAGGGCCACTGCGGTTTGTTCCCAGTTGGATCCAGACATAGACCCAGAGTCGTCGATTAGGAAGATGGTATCGAATTCTCTAAGTGCCGAATATCTCTCGTCTGTGGTGGCTGGAGTGGGACATGGGGGGTGCCCCTGGGAAGGGCAGCGCTTGGTTGTTGTTGAGGAGTCAGGGGTAGGGCAAGGAGTTCCAGACGCGGAGGTTCTGCTGGGTGAGGAAGGTAAGCGGGAGCGAGGCTTGCGGAAGGGGTTGAGGTCTTTGAAGGACATAATTCGCCCAGGAATGTTTGACATGGTTGGCTTTTGCGAGGCCTGAGGGTGGTCTTGTGCGTTTGGCGGAGAAAAAAAGGCGGAGCGGCTGGCGCTTCTTATAAGAAACCAACAGGGTGGCAAAAATGTACGCGGCTGTGTACGCGGCTGTGTATGCATGTAGGTGAAATCACCTTCACATAATGATGCCTTGGAAGGCGTTCTTAGATCCATTTCACCTGGGTTAAATGTACTAGGGTGTATGTATGGGTAAGTCATCGGAAGCGGTTGAGGAGCGATGCTGTATGATTATACTCGGGTGTGCACAAAAGTGATCGCAATCTGATAATATTTGATAAAAAAAGTATGGTAGAGCGCCCATTGATGCAGGGCTGCTCTGCTCCTATTAGCGCTTTTCCCGCTCGTTATTGTAAGGAAAAAAGTATAATTGCCCTAGATACATGTATGTACAGTTACACCTCGCTATACTGGATGCCAAGATTTTGGCTCATTTTATCCGGTATAGCGAATATCCGGTATAGCGAAAATATACAAACAAAATCATAGTTTTTTGTTTATACATATACACAAGCTGAGGGGTTTTCTAAAGGGTTTGGTGAATGTGTATGGGGTAAATCTATTTAAAAAAGTAGACTTGACGTCGAGTGAAGTTGAAAAAATCATCTCACAAAGTGGCCTTCGAAGACCACATCCAGTACGACCAAAATAACCGGCCCTACGCGACCGCAAAAAAAAAAAAAAACATGAATTGTGCGAACTCCGTGCCAAATATCGCAATATGAAATTGGCAGAATTCGCCGAGCTCCAGGTGTGCCTAGAAGACACGATTGCCGTCTGTTGGCCGTTCAATGTCTTCCAGACCATCTAAAGGACTGGAAAGAATAGGTTCAGGGTCCACCTCCAGAAGTTTTTTTCCTTTTCATTTCCTCTTCCCTTTTCTCTTAATTTCTTCGCGTGTAATTCACTGTAAAATACAAAGTAAATGCTTAAGTCCCAAAGTCTCGATGCATAAAAGCAAAAGTCACGACAAGCATTATTTCCACTGTTAGAGTTTTTCTTAGAAAAGTGAATTGATGCTGCATCCTCGAACAGATCATTATTACGGGTGATATTATTCTTGCCTCAAAGATTACAGCGATTTTGAGAAAATGAGGAATCTCGTGGTGTCGGTCATGCATTTATAAACCTTTAATAATATCTTACCTTTTTTCTTTTAATTTTTTTAATTTTTAATTTTAATTTTTTTTCTGGACGAATTTTCTTGTTCATTTTTTTTTTTTTTTTTTTTTTTTTTCTCGGAGAAGCAAAAAACGATTTTGTTTTCCATCCGGTATAGCGAATTTTTTTCTTAGGGAACAGGGGTTCTGTGTCCGGAAAACCCATCCGGATCTGGTTTAATCAAAAATCCGGTATAGCGAATAGATTTCTATGGAAAAGTACAGTTGCAGCCCAATCCATCCGGAATAGCGGTTCATAGAGATCCGGTATAGCGAGGTGTAACTGTACATGTACAGTATGTTCAGGAAGTCTCCAGACACTTTTCTTGGCGTTCTTAGCTATATCAATCAGAATGCCCATTATTTTATCGAGTTCAAGCAACCCCGCTACTAATGCTAGATGTGTAATACTTTTTTATACCCTAAGGAACTGCAAATTTAACTTCTTTTCAATTTCATATCAAATGCCAAAATTAACATATTTTCAAGCTATTTTATCTTCCTAAAGCACTTGTGGATAAGACCCTAGCAAGATGAAAAAAATATGTTAATCTACATATATGGTAGATATGATTCCAACACCTAATGCAGTTTTATATATAGAACTAGTGTTGACAGGAGAGCCACCTCATAGAGCTAATTTGCTGTATTATTGTTAATCTAAGAGAGAAAATGTAAATTGAGTAAGAATAGAGATTAAGACTGTGATAATACTGCTTCAGTTTGCATGTATAAGTGCTTTTGAGTAGTTTTATTTAAATCAAGACACAATTTACATAAAGAGGTAAACATAATTTATAACCTCAGAATTGTACCTAAGGAAAGTATAAGGTACTAATCTCCAGAAATGTATTTTTGAGGATTTACTACCTAAAATTGATTGTTAAATACATAACATATAATAGAATTATTACAGTCTAATAGGATCTTATCTACAGGTATCTAGGAATATATACTAGTATAAACATCTGGCAATTTTTTAGCATATTATGTGTAATTGAAGAGAAGCTAAATTTCTATAGAATACATATCAATTTTCAGGTGCTCTTATATAAATATCTTTCTCTAGAGTATAGAGAAATATTATACATATAGTATTCATAGCAGAGTTACTTGAATACAATAAAACAAGGGTACATTTTTTTAGGTCATTTGAGTTATTATACCTAAGGACATAAAGGAAGGTTGCTAGAAACTTAGTGAATATACTGTACATGTACTTTGCATCCTTCTTAATATAACACTTTTACTTGGTTTATAGGTAAAGCATAATGCATAACTGAAACTTATCAAGCTTATATACTCAATCAGTGTTATAAGGATTTTGTTGCACTAGGAACAAGATAGTTAGAACACTACTAGTAAAGCCTAAACTTATATATATATATATATTTTATTGCCTTCATGTCGATTATTTCTAGGTATAACCTCTATATATAGCCTCTTCAGCTATACAATAAAATAACCTTCTCTACCTGCTCTAAAATAACAAGAATATTAAAAGTAAAAGAAAGATGATTAAAGAAGAACAAATAGGAAAAGTAAGGACCTAGGCCTAGTTATACTAGAGAAGGGGGGGGGAATTCATTTTTTTTTATCTTTATAACCCTAAAGGGGTCATCTAAAAGAACCTCCTTATGCAGCTATTGTAAGCTATAAAGAAGGTAAAAAGATAGCTCACTTAAGGTCAGTATCACAAAGGTCTATATAAAGATAAAATAAATATACTTTCTAAATCCTCCTTACTTATATACAATAAACTAAAAAAGAAATAGGGTAATGAGTAGCAGGGAAAGAAAAGTCTAAAAAAGAAAAGTAACTGGTGGAAAACCTAGTAACCTAGTACATAAAACTAGTAGAAAGACTTAAGTAGGAAATAAAAGAAAAGCCTATAGAACCTCTTCCCTATCTCCAGTAAGGTGAACCTTATAACAACTGGGAGAGATTAAAGGAAAAGTAAAAGACACTAACTAAAGAGATAAGAGAGAGAAAAAGATAAAAGAGATAACTTATCATAAAGCCAAATACATAAAGTACTTATACTAATAGAATAAATAAAGTAGAAAAGAAATGAAATACCAAGGGGCTGTAAGTCTCCATTCTCTCTTTGTTATAAATACCAGTAGTATTCCTGCTGAAGGTACCTCAGCCCTACACTATAATGATATACTAGTCTAGAATGTCATATATAAGTATGCTATCCTACCCTTTACCATTGTGTTAAGTGCTATAGGATAATCCCATAGTCACATAATTGTACTGTAGTATAGTAGTGTATAGCTTAGCTGTTATCCTTGATAAAGCATAGTAAGCCAGCCCTACAGTTACTATGTGATTAGATATTACTATGATGTGATATTAGTTTAGTCAGCCATGAGGTCATGATTGGGTGATCAGGGTTATATTATGAGAGAATGTGACATATTATGAGTAGGGCCTGTATATGTCCTATGTGATTATAGTTATATTGAGTACTAATCCTACCTATTAATTCTCCAGCACTTCTATAGGATTTGGGAATTAGGAATTAGAGATAGTTTAGAATAGAAATTGTTTATTTAGGGTTCTATTTCCTTTGTCATCTCTTTGTCATCTCAGCTTAGAAGAAGTGTATTTAAGTTGGACATTATTCTATCTTATTATTACTTGAACACTACTATAGTAATATAGAATGCAAATGCAAAGGCTAACAATATAACTACATAGTTCTTAAATATACTAATTGTAATACTATATACACTGCTAATAACCTACTCTGCCCTATTTACCTGAAAGGCTTAGCTGATAACAAGCAAGTAGTAAACCTGTATACTATGATGGAAGAGGGAATAGAGACTTAGGGCCCCTCAGTACTTCCTTTCATTATTGCTTTTGTTGTTCCCTAGGAGTAAGTATTAAATGTATTTAGCTTTGACTTATCTCCTTTATCTTTCCTCTCTACCTTTTCTTAAGTTATTGTCTTTTACTTGTACCTTGATCCCTTCTAGTTGTTATAAAGTTTACCTCACTGGAGATAGGAAAGGGGTTCCCTATGCTTTTCATTTGTTTCTTATATAAGTTTCTCTATTAGCTTTACATGCTAGATTACTGGGTTCTTCTACTAGTCACATTTTTTTTGTAGTGTTTTTTCTCTCCCTGCCACTCTTTCCTTTCTACTATATCTCTTCTTTAGTTTATTACATGTAAGTGAGGAGGATTTGAGAACTACATATATTTTATCTTGACTACAGACCTTGTAATACTAACCTTAAGTTGGCTATCTTTTTACCTCCTTTATAGCTTATACTAGCTATATAAGAAGGTTCTTTTAGACAACCCCTTCAGGGTTATAAAGATAAAATAAACTGAATTTCCCTGCCCCCCTTCTATCTTATTATTGTTCAAGAAGAGTATTCTGTCTTATTGTTGAGGCTGTATAAAGGTTACCCTAATAGTACTTGGTGAGTATTGCTCCTATGTAGGTGACTATAGCTTTACTCTTAATTGAGTTTACCTGAACTATCCATATCATAGTGAATAAGGAAGTACAAATATCTATCTTGTTGAATTAAGGATATAAAACTCATAATAAGGGAAAAATTAAAGTACTATCTTATTGTTAATAAATATGCTATCTTGTTATTATCTTAGTAGTAAGGGAAAAATAAATGTGCTATCTTATTGTTGTCTTAGTAGTAAGGGAAAAATAAATGTACTATCTTGTTATTGTTCTTCTTCTTCCCTCTTTAGCATATAGCTACCTTACCTTCTCTGATTCACTATCTAATATCCTTTGAGTCTACCTTTGAGCCTTAGGAATATATTTATCTTTCCTCTCTTCTACCAAGAAATCGTTGTACTGAAGTTACAGGAAGAATATTCTTTCAGTTGAGCTCTTGTTTATCCAACATATCTGAGTATACTAAGTAACATTTGTAAAGCATGTCTGAGGTATTGTTACCGAAACATATATGTTCCTCATAGCGTGATCCATTATACTCTTCCATTACAGTATTCAGGTTCTCTACCCACTTATTATTATCAGCTAAGGCTTTTAGGTAAATGGGTTAGAGGGGATCAGTAGCTGGGTAGACAGTATTACAATTGGCACATTTTAGTATCATGTAATTACATTATCATCTTTTGCATTTACACTTTATATTCCTACAGTAGTATTCAAAGATAGTATGAGGGCCAGTACAGAGTTGGTAGTAGGGTGAGTAGGTACACTCTAGCTGATGATGTCTAAAGTGACAGCATCTTGAGTATTGTATTAACTTTAGGAATGTGATGTAGGCATCAGTCTAGCAATTTTTGTTGAGAATAGTCAGTCCTTGCAAGATGCATTAGTGGTTGTTATTCATTATAATACTGATAACAATTGATAAGGCAGGTTTACTAACTAGCTTATTCTTAGAAGCCAGCCAGTGAAGGGTTTAGGTTAGGATAATACTATGGTTATATGTCTTAATCTGCTTTCAGATAAGTGACATGTGTTCAAACTCTGAGGTATTAAGGACATGGTTTAGCATATTCTACACAATGTACTTCTGGTGAAGGAAGTTATAGTGGAGGCTAGTGGTGGTAGGGAAGAACTTGTAAACAGATTCTTCAATAGTTAGCTTTTAGGTAAGTACTTGCTAGGTAGTAGTATTCTCTATTATAGAGAGGAAAACTTTGCAGGATATAGCCTTGCAGATAAATCAAATTCAGTAAAAGGAGAGGGCTTTCTTCTCTACTAGGGTAGAGTTAATAGCATCCTACATAGTGATAGGATTAAACTAAGGGACTTCCTCCTTAAGATTTATAATTATCTCTCTCTTATGCTTAGTCACAGTTATAGTAGGGAGAGACCATGGTCAAATACAAAGTAATATAGAAGTAAAATCAAGTACAAAAAGTAAAAAGCAGTAGGAATAGTAGATAAAGAAAAGTAGGAAGTAAAGAAAGAAAAAAGAAAAAGAAAAAGAGAGATTTAGAAAATATACACTAACTACCCTAGACTCTAATCATTCAGAATATCTCTTACAGGCTATAGTTAACTAATAGAAGGGGGATAAACTATCTCAGTTTCTATAATAAACTGGGCAAATTTAATTATAGTATCCTTAGAGGACTAGAAGTGTTCAACTATATGCATACTATATAGTGAAATTAATTGTCATTTTATTTCTCTATTACAGTATTAGAAGTCAAAATGGTATAAGGTTTCTAGGTCCTCATGTCAGTAAAGGTAGGAAAGGGGTAGGGAGACTAAGTGATTTATGTCTTGCTAGATAGGAGTTCCCTTTTTAGACTAGCAAGATCCTCATAAAGATAAACTATGTATTTTTAAAAATGTGATCCTCTTAGATTGAGGGGACTAAGTATGTATTGATATACTACTATACCAATCTTTCTACTTCTAATAGTACTTTCTAATCATTAACAGTGAGAGCATCTACTTGGTAGATTTTCTAGGTATATCAGTACTGTTATCTATAAATGTATTTCCCTTTATATCTTTGAATTCTAATAAAGGATTATCAATAAGGATAGGAATTTGCACTCCTTCAGTCACTATTGTATGGATAGGGCATGTACACTTAATTAAGAGCAAAGATATAGTCATATATATATATGAGTGTCAGGATGTACCTTTATCCACTACATCATTGATAAGCATAGTAGTATTTACCCCTATAGGGGACTTCTAATTCTAGGTCATGCTTTTAGGAGTAGGGGATAGGATTCTAAGGGTTAAAGTAAGGAACTAAAGAGGGGAAGGAGTAGGGAAGAGTAGCAGTAGCTATATATGTAATAGGGTCTAAGGTGGTAATTCAGGTTGTAGTTTCTATACTTATATAGGCTATATAGAGACTGAGAGGCATTATTCATAATTTTATGTAAAGGGACATAAAAGGGGTATTTTAGAATACTCTAATAATCTAGTCATTATCAACAATCATTATTACATCATATCTCTTAAGGTCTGATAATCCTTAACAAGAACTGAAAGACTGAACTATACACCACATATACCTATACTACTCAGTACACCTGCTACTGCCAATATAGCTACTACTAGCTCCAATACACTTTCCCCCTATAGTGTTAACTCTACACTAGCCTATATTCTATATTTAAACACTCCTGCAGTAATACAGATTTCAAACACAAAGGACAGCAATGTGAACATACAGTTCTTAAGTGTACCAATTGTCTCACTACCTACCCTACAAATTACCCCCTCTGACTAGACTACTTACTAGCCCTAGCTGACTATACTAGGAGGGCAGATGATATGCATACTACTGTATCTAAAGTGATAGACTTTTCTAGTTTTCTTTTCTTGTTTGTTTCTACTAAATTTATATTTACTTTATCTCCTTTTACTCTACTAGTTGCTATAAGGTTCACCTTGCTAGAGAGAAGTAGGAGGGTTATAGCATCTTCTTGTTCATTGTCTCACTTACATATTCTTTCCTTTAACCTGCTATAGGCACAATTAGTAGTATGGTTTTTGTTCTAAAAGTTTCTTTTATTCTTTTCTTTTAGTTTTTTAGTGGAAAATAGGTGCTATACTATAGTCTCAGACTACATGTAGATGACCTGGTAGTTACTGAAGAGTAGGCTAGCTATAAAATAGAACTGAAAAATAATCATCATTATCTAACAATTTAGTCAGTTTCTTTTGTAAGCTATGTAAGTAGTTTAGAAAATGAAGAATGAATAATCATCATCTAATAATCTAGTTTCTTTTCTCTCTTCTTTCTACATTACTTTATCTTAATCACTACCTTTTCTTTATAAGAGTCTGTTAGCTAGTTATTATATAGTTTACCTTGCTAGGGATAACAGATGGGGGGGCTTTTTGCAAGACTATTTTCAGGACTTCTTTGACTGTACTTGTATATCTATATATTTAGCGATGATCTTTTTTCTTTTAGGTTTCAGGAAGAGGAGTGAATAGGTGATATACTATAGTCTTACACTGTATATATATGGTCTACTAGCTAGATGATGAGGTAGTTTAGTTATAAAATTGAACTAAATAATCATCATTATCCCTAATCTAGTGATCCTTCTTTGAGTTTATTTATCTTATGATTGAAATCACTACACTATCATATCTTTTGTTTTCAAACATTGTCATGATACTTTTCTATCTTTGGTACTTAGATAGAGTTTAGTACACTGTACAAAAAGCTGGTCAACTATCAAGATATCTTTATCCTCTGCCCCAGTCTATCCTGTTTTCTCCTCGTTTATTACCCACTAATAAGCTAAACAAGAAGCAGGATTCCTTGCTAAGATCTTAATATATGTTATAATCATATATACCCCCACAGTCCTAAAAATGAAGTTTGCATAAGAAATGGAACTTTGCCATACACTGCAAGTACAAGCAACATACATAGCCCTTTCTCTAGAATTTCTCACTGATATACTCTATAATATAACCAAAGCCTTGAAAATCTTAGTGACCTAGTAAGATACCATGATGGAAAACCACAATATAATAGCCTAAGGATATAATACAATGTATAAACAAGTCTTTGCCCTAGATAAAAACCTAAGTGATATTAGGCAGACCCTTTATAGTGAAACTGCTAATAATACTCTTGAGGAATCCCTCAAGAAATTCAAAAAGTGACCAAGGAGACCTCTAAGAATGTCAAAAAAATCACTAAACTGAATGTTACCTATAGTGTGCCTACTGTGAGTACATCAACACCTCCACCAGCACAACTGAGTATACCTGGGCATAGGTTATATATAAGTCAAAACTTAAGCAAGCCATGGCCTTGGTCCCTCCTCTCCCTATACAAGCCAGTGACTATCACTACCCTACTAGGAAAGATGAAGAAATTATGATCTCCACTACCTCTGAGATTATCACCTTCAACCTAGTTAACCTAAGGGACTTAGTAAACAACATATTATTATAATCAAAAGCCCCTGCCTCTCTCCACATTGTATGTATCTATAAGAATGACTAGTGCTCTGTCATTCTCACTATAATAGAAGATGTATGTATAGCTATAGTACTTACCTACTCCAACAAAATTGAAGCTACTATTAAAGAACATTTCCCCATAGCCTCTATTTGAAAGAATCATTGGTAGAAAGAGTACTTGGTATATAATGTCCCCCACTCCTACACTGACTATAACTAAAGCTAATATATTCTATAGGGAAAAAGAATACTTTAGCAAAGGAGTTATCCATATATAAACCATAGCTACTCAGAGAACATGATCATATAGGCAAACATACATCCTCTTCAGTTATTTTAGTCATAGGTAATGACAATGAATAAAGGATATTGAAAGGATGTAAAATCCTTACCTATACCTGATGAGTTGAAAAGTATATCCCTTATAAATTAGTTACCTACTGCACTAACTGCTAGGAGTTTAGCCAATATCAGACCAGGTATAAAAACCTACCATGATGTAATATATAGGCTAAACCACAATATATCCCCAAGTATACCTGTGGACATGATGACTGTAAGAGACAAGGATGGCTCTACAATGATACAGTCCTTAAATGCGCTAACTATAAATGGAAGTATACTACTTTAAACTCCTCCTGCCCTCTATTTATCTAAGTAAAAGTATTAGAAGCTACATAGAAGGAGGAAGCTATCACTATCATGATAGGTAGTATTTAGGACTTCAGTTCTTTCTCTACTATTTTTTTTTAGCTCCTTGTCTTTATTTCCAAGGTATATATGTTGATGGGATAAGGTTTTTCCTTTCCTTTCCTTACTTTATTTTATTTCCATATTTACTTTGTAAGAGTCTATTAGATAATTATTTTAAGGTTTACCTCACTAGGGATGACAGGTAGGAGGGCTTTTTCGTAGGACCATTTTTCAGTACTTCTTTCTCTGTACTTGCATATTTTGTATATTGAGATATCTTTTTCTTCTACATTTTCAAGAAGAGGAGGGAATGGGTGATATGCCATAGTTTTAGACTGTATATAGATAGCCTAGTAGTTATATTAGTAAAGAGTTAGTTTAGCTATAATATAAACTGAGTAATCATCATCATCATCTAATAATCTATTATTCAAAAAGATCACTAAACTGAATATTGCCTATAGTGTACCTACTGTGAGTACCTCAACACCTCTAAAAACACACCCTGAGCCTACTTAGGTATAAGTTATGTATAAGTCAAAACCTTAGCAAGCTATAGCCTCAGTGCCCCCTCTCCCTGTATAAGCTAGTGACCATTGCTACCCTGCCAGGTATGACTAGGAAATTATTCTCTCAACCACTTCTGAGATTAGTATATTCAATGTCATTAGGCTAAGGGACTCTATTAACAACACACTATCAGAAGCCAAAGCCCCTATAGCTCTCTGCATTACCTCTATTTTTAAAAACAACTAGCACTCAATTATTCTCACTACTATAGAAGATGTTACTGCTGTAGCAGTACTCATGTACTATAACAAAATCAAAGCCACTATCAAGGAAATCTTCCTATTAGCCTCTGTCAAAAAAAACTACAGGTGGAAGAAGTACTTAGTACACAACATCCCCCACTCTTGTACTAACTCCTTAACTAAAGCTAACATGTTATATAGGAAAATTAACCAATGCAATAAAGGATTTATTCTTGTGCAAACCCTATGATATATAGTAAGAGAAAAAAATTATACTAGCAAACATGCATCCTCCCTAATCATTATAGTCATTAATGATGACAATAAGTAATGTATACTAAAGGGTCTTAACATTATTACCTGCACCTGTCAAGTCAAAAAGTACATTCCTTTCAACTTGGCCACCAGATGCACCAACTTTCAAGAGTTTACCCATGATCAGGCCAGATGCAAGAATGACCTATGATGTAATATATGCATAGAAATACACTATACCTCCTATCAAACATATAGATATGATGACTACAAGCAATAAAGACACCTCTATGATAATACAGTCCTTAAATATGCTAACTGTAAAGGAATACATACCACTTTAAACCCCTCCTACCCTGTGTTTATCCAAGTGAAAGTATTGTCTACTACCTGGAATAAGGGAGCTGTGACTATTACTATAGGTAGTGTTTAGGATTCTGGTTCTTTTCTTTACTTTTATTAATCTCTATTTTTCCAAGGATTTCTATACTAGATGGAATAGGGGTCATTTTCTTTTCCTTTCTTTTACTTTATTTAGTCTTTACTATATCTTTATAAGAATCTACTAGCTAGTTATTATAAGTTTCACTTCACTAGGGATAGCAGATAGGAGGGCTTTTTTACAGAACCATTTATAGTGCACTTATTTATGGTACTTGCAAATTTGTGTATTTAGTTATGATTTTTCTTTCTTTTAGGTTTTTGGGAAGAGGTAGAAAATTGGTGATATACTATAGTCTTAGACTATATATAGATAGCCTAGTAGCTAGATTATGAAGAGTAGTTTAGTTATAAATATAAACTACATAATCATCATCATCTGACAATCTAGTCAGGTTTCTTTAAACTCATTTATCTCATATTCAAAAATACAAACACTATGTATATCTTTTATTTTCCTACACCATCACATTAATTCTCTGACTTTAGCTCTTAGATAGAGATTAGTACTCTATACATGAAGTTGAACAATTATTCAAGATGACCTCCTCCTCCTCTACCCCTTACCTACCCTATATTTCCTCCTACTCCTCTGACCAGCCCCCCCCTAATAGCAAAAGAGATCAAAGTAGTAGGCCTCACTTAAAAAGTAAATAAATCTACTATGGGACAGATCTCTAAAATACTTTCAGGGAGATATAATGTTTAAATAGACCTCTACAAAGTAATGTAAGCTCAAGCATTCTACATGGCCCTCTCATTAGAGTTTCTTATAGAAACACTTCTTAAGATCACCAATACCTTAGAGGTTATAGTAAACTAATAAGCTGCTATCATAGCAAACTATACTATAATAATACTAGGATATTAAGCTATATGTGAAAAAGTCTCTGCCCTTGAAGAAAACTTAAGTAAAGTTATGTAGATACTCTGAAGTGAAACTACCAATAATACTCTTGAGGAATCCCTCAAGAAAATTGAAAAAGCAACCAAGGAGACCTCAGGAAAACTGAAAAAGATTGCTAAACTAAATGTTACCCCTAGTATACCTGCTATGAGTACTATAAGACCTCCAAAACCACAACATAAGTCTACCTATATATAGGTTATATCTAAGATAAAACATAAGTAAGGTATAGCCTTGGTTCCCCCTCTCCCTATATAAGCCAGCAACTAATACTCCTCTACAATATATAATAGAGAAATCATTATCTCTACAGCCTCTAAGATTAGAACCTCTGACCCTATTAAATTAAGGGACACTGTCAATGAGACTCTATCTCAGTCTAAAGCCTCTGCCTCTCTCTGTATTATATCTATTTACAAGAATAACCAATACTCTATTCTGCTCACCACTATAGAAGATGTGACTACTATGGTAGTGCTCACATACTGCAATGAAATCAAAGCCACTATCATGAAAACATTCCCAATAACCTCTGTTTGCAAGAAGCAAAGGTGGAAAAAGTACTTGGTATACAATGTCCCCTACTTTAACACTAACTCATTGACCGAAGTTAATATATTCTGCGGAGAAATTGAGCACTTAAATAAAGGAGTTATCTTTGTATAAACCTATAATAGCTGCTTACAGAAAGCAATTATACTAGCAAACATACATCGTCTTTAATTATTATAGTCATTGATGATGATAATGAATAGCATATTCTGAAAGGGCTCATGATCCTTACCTGCAAATAGATGATTTAAAAAGTACATCCCTTTCAACTCTACTACTTACTACACTAATTATTAAGAATGTGTCTATTACTTAGGTAGATATTAAAATGCTTTATGATGTAATATATGCATAGAAATGTACTATAACTCCTGATATACTTATGGACATGATGAGTGTGAGTGATAAGGATACTGTTACAAACACTAATTTTATAGTATTGTTACCTAAACTATGAAAGGGCTATACCTAATAGTCATATAAGGCTTGCATAAGTTTATATAGTATAGCATGGCATAATAGAGGCCTTGGCAAACTTGTTTAAAGTCAACCTAATAGTTATGGCATGATTAGCTATAGAGGCAATATACAAGTCTTATCAAAGATTGAATAGGAGGTTAAACCTATGATGATCACAAGTAATCTTTACCTAGTCTATGATCAGTGTTTGGCATAATCGTACCAGATTAGAAGGAACCTAAAAGAGACACTTGTATGAAGTTGCTTCTATAAGGTTCGAATAATGGCATTCCTTATCTAACCAGATGCATATACTGGTGGATTTAAGGAGCAAGATAAGAGGGGGCTTGATGAAGCATACCTTGAGGGGATCTTGGTCAGGGGGTAATATGATAGGCTTAGTAAAGCCCACCTCAGCAGTATATTCATCTTCGATACTGTAGGCTTCATGAAGCCTACCTCAGTAGTATCTCCTTCCTCAATACCAATGGGCTTGTCGATCTAGCAGCTTGGCACAGCGGCAAAGGTCTTATTCCACAAAATGTGACCCTGAAGGTGAAGACTGTGTACCATATACACCTATGTGTAGTGGCAGGTTCAACTCTAGTGTAAGTCAACTTACGAATTACACTCCTGGGAATTATAATCATCTTAGGACTACAGTAATTATAATCATACTACTGGTGGTGATATACTGAGCTTTGCATTTCACCGTGGGAATTCCTTAGTATCTACTGGCTACTTCTAATTTTTCTCTGTCACAAGATTCTACCAGATTCTGCTAGGTTCCTTTCTCCAATACTGTAGGCTTACCAAAGCCTACCTCAGCGGTATCTTCATCTCCAATACTGTGGGCTTACCTAAGCCTACCTCAGCAGTATCTTCATCTCCGATATCATAGGCTTACTTAAGCCTACCTTAGCAGTATCTTTATCTCCGATACAATAGGCTTGTATAAGCCTACCTCAGCAGTATCTTCATCTCCAATACTGTAGGCTTGCTAAAGCCTACCTCAGCAGTATATTCATCTCCATCTTTATAGACATAACTTAGGCTACCTCTATGATGACCTTCTTATGATCAAAGAAGCTTATCATCAGCATCACTGATCCTCATACTTAATAAAGTAAGATATAGGCTACTTATTATATTCATTATCTTACCTAGGCTTGTCAACTCTGTCACTACCCCCTGGTGGTAGTGACTGGCCTTGTGTGGGGAAATCTATACCTATTGTGCAGTGATTTTCTTTTTGCCTCACTTCTATTATCTTAGTTATCTTGATAATGCATTGAAGGACTGAGTTACATCAATGGTCTTCTAAAGACTAGAATGTACTTCTTAGCTATATAAGAAGGGGAATAGTGTTTGCTTGATGTTGATCAGGCAATATAGAGGGTGGTACAGCTATTCATAGGTATATAACCACTCCCATCATTTATTAAGATAAGTGGTTCCTTTAACCATCTGAGGTCAGAGAACTTGTATTAGAGGAGTAGCAATTCTCAAAGTCGGATCTCAGATAGAGATTGGTACACTGTACATGATATTTAGGATTGTATAGTTTCCAAGTTCCTGATCTGCAGCCTTTGTCTCTTAGGTAACAGACCTTAAGAAGCAATCACTCTCAAGTCAGATCTCGGATAGAGATTGGTACACTGTACATGACAAGGAGAATTGCCTTGTCAGGAAGTTTTCTGATCTTTAGCTCATATTTCTGAGCTGATTTGAGATGTTGGGTAGGATAGCCAACTGGTACATGGAACTCATGGAGAGGTTCCTGTAACAGATACCTCTATAACAATACAGTCCTCAAGTGTACTAACTACAAAGGAAAGTACACTACCTCAAACTACTCTTGCCCTATATTTATATAAGCAAAAGCTTTAGTAGCTACCTAGAAGGAGGAAGCTGTAACTGTCACCATAGGCAGTGTTTAGGATTTTAGTTCTTTTCTCTCTACTTTCTTTTTTCCCTTTTATGTTCAAAGGTATTTATATTGATAGAATAAGGCTATTATTTCCTTTCCTCTTCTTATTTATTTGTTTTGATTCTCCTACTACTACATCTTTGTAATTGTCTATTATATAGTTATTATAAGGTTCACCTTGCTAGGGATGACAGATAGGAGAGCTTTTTCATAGGACCATTTATAGTGTATTTGTTCACTGTACTTATACTATTGTGTATTTAGTTATGATCTGTTTTCTTTTAGGTATCAGGAAGAGGAGAAAATAGGTAATACACTATAGTCTTAGACTGTATATAGATAGCCTAGTAGTTAGATTAGCAGAGTTAGTTTACCTATAATATAAACTAATTAATCATTATCATCATCTGATAATCTAGTAATTTCAATCCTTTCTTTACTTTCTTTATCTCCTTTTATTTCTTAAAGGTAACTATATTTCAGTAAAATAGGGTCTTTCCTTTTCCTTTCTCTACTATACTTGTTTTCCCACTTTATCTTCCTAAGAGTTTACTAATTAGTTGTTGTAATATCTACCTTGATAGGATAGCAGATAAAAAGGCTTTTTTGCAGGACCATTTATGGTATGCTTATTCAGTATAATTGTACTTTCATGTATTTAGGCTGTGATTTCTTTTTTCTTTAGGTTTTTAGGAAGAGGACAAAAATGGGTGATATGCTATAGTCTATGACTATATGTATATAGTATAGTAGCTGAATTATGAAGAGTAGTTTAGTTATAAATATGAAGTGAATAATCATCATTATTGTTACAGTTCCAAGGTACCACGGACTTGCGCTATGATAGACTAGTACCTAGAATGCACCCAGTAAGTGTTACACCCATCACAGCTACCAGGCCCTGCCTGACTCGTGTGGCTCTGCCTTATTGGTCTTACATAAGTACGGCTCTGGTGCAGTGGCGCAG
>JABYPW010000110.1:0-38922 GCA_016880775.1 Phymatotrichopsis omnivora | reverse complement strand
TGACTGGCTCGATCGGTCAGGCCGCCCGTTCCACAAGGGTGACTAAGTCCTTGCGCGACGTGCCGGTATTCCGATCACATGTTCCGGATGGGTATTGTGGCTAGTTTGTCAGACTGCGCCACTGCACCAGAGCCGTACTTATGTAAGACCAATAAGGCAGAGCCACACGAGTCAGGCCGTGCCTGGTAGCTGTGATGGGTGTAACACTTACTGGGTGCATTCTAGGTACTAGTCTATCATCGCGCAAGTCCGTGGTACCTTGGAACTGTAACAATTTCCCTCCGACAAATGTAAGAACCATCTTTTGATGACCAATGTCCAGATGTTCTCAGGATTTGAAGTGATCAAGGATAATGACTTCTACGCCAACTCCGAAGCTGTCAGTGGCAGACTGCTTAGGTAGGTGGACACCCCAGTCAATGAAGGAGTTGTCTGTCATTGGTGTGCTGCAATGACCAGAGCTCCAGTGGGCGACTTTGCCGAGCTCTTCATGCAGTCTTCCATCTACTCAACCTCTGAAGGTGATAAGTGGGAACAAATCTATCCTGCTGTCTTCTCTGAATGTCTAGCCTATTCACTCCCTCCCCATTAGGAATGGGACTGCAAAATTGATTTAAAGTAAGGAACGACTCCTCCCTAGGGCCTGCTTTACTGTCTGTCCGAGACTGAGCTCCAGGCCCTGTGCTAGTACCTTGATTAGATGATCAAGGAGGGAAAGATAAGGCCCTCCAAGTCTCCTGTAGGTGCTCCTATCCTGTTTGTAAAGAAGGCTGATGGTTCCCTTCACCTTTGCATCGACTACCAGGGTTTGAATAAGATTGTTATTCAAAACCGCTATCCTCTGCCCCTAATAGGCGAACTAAGAGACCGGATTAGCAATGCTCAGTGGTTCACCAAGCTTGACCTCAAGAATGGCTACAACCTCATTCGTATTGCCAAGGGTGATGAGTGGAAAACATCTTTTCACACTCATTACGGCCAGTACGAGTATTTGGTGATACTATTCAGTCTCTGCAATTCCCCTGCTATCTTTCAGGAAATGATGAACATGATCTTTCGTGACCTCCTCGATCTGGGTGTCCTTATCTACCAGGACAATATCCTTATCTATGCCGTAACCAAGGAAGAACATGACCACCTTGTGCATGAAGTTCTCAAGTGCCTTGACAAGCACAAGCTGGTACTCAAGCCTGCCAAGTGTGTCTGGGTGGTCTATGAGGTGGAATTCCTTGGGTTCATCATCTCCGACAAGGGTATTAGCATTTCTGAGGATAGGATTAGAGCTGTCTGAGACTGGCCTACTCCCACTACAGTTCGTGATGTTTGGTCCTTTCTGTGTCTCGCCAATTTTTATAGGGTCTTCATCCAAGGATTTTCAAAGATCGCGACACCCCTGACAAACCTCACCAAGCAAGACCAGCCCTGGATCTGGGGGTCTCAGCAGTAGTCTGCCTTCGACACCCTCAAGGCCCTCTTCACCTCTGCACCTATCCTTGTCCACCACAATTCTCAAGTCCCCTTGCAAGCCGAAACCGATGCCAGTGACTTTGCCCTTGGAGGCATGCTGTCGTACCAGTTTCCTGATGGCTCTACCTGCCCTTTGGCCTTCCACTCTCATAAACTTGAACCAGCGGAGCAGAATTATGAGATATATGATAAGGAAATACTTGCAGTATTTGACTGCCTGTACATGCAGTGGAGACATTGGTGTGAGGGAACGGCTCATCCAGTCCTGGTGGTGACTCACCATAAGAACCTGGAGTACTTTACAACCACTTAGCTCCTCTCCAGGAGACAGGCCCAGTGGATGGAGAAATTGGGCACCATTGATTTCTAGATAGTGTATCAGCCAGGTAAGTCCAATAACGCGGCTGATGCTTTGAGCAGATATGGGGACCACCTCCCTATGGAGGGGGCACCTGAGCTCGGTATTCTTTTCCTCAAGAAAGGATAGTATATTGCTGCGATTGAGAAGTTGTATACCTCACTCAATCCTTACTTTTACCAAGCCTTTAGAGAAGCCATTGCTGCTAACCCTGAATGCCAACGCATTCTGAGCTCGCCACAGGAACCCTACGGTGTTCATGACGGCCTTCCGATGTTGAATGGTCTACGGTATGTACCCCCATCTCTTCGCACTGAGGTTCTCAAGTCCAGCCACAATCACCCTATAGTGGGCCACTTAGGCCAAGATAAGACCTTTGATCTTATCGACAGAGACTTCTACTGGCCAGATAGAAGGCAGGATATAGCTGAGTATATCTCTGTGTGTGACCAGTGCCAACGGAATAAAGCTCGCTGATACAAGGCCTATGGGCAACTGCTTCCATTGGAGATACCCTACAGGCCATGGGAATTGATCTCTATAGACTTCGTGATGCACCTCCCTCCTTCTGACAGCTTCACCCAACTGTGGGTGATTGTTGATCGTTTTTCCAAGATGGCGCACTTTATACCTCTCGGCCCTAATGTCGACTCCTTGTACCTCGCCAACATTTTTGTCCATGAGATTTGGAGACACCATGGCCTACCAGCCAATATTGTCTCTGACCATAATCCTAAGTTCAAAGCCTTTTAGGGTCATGTGATGGAAAATCTTGGGGTTCAGTTGTCAAAGAGCACTGCTGCTCACCACCAAACAGACGGACAAACTGAACAGCTAAATCAGGTCCTGGAAGCCTACCTCCACACATATGTCAACTTTGAGCAGTTGAATTGGGTTTTCTTTCTCACACTAGCAGAGTTTGTGTACAACAACGCTAAATCATCCTCTACTGGGGTGTCCCCTTTCTTTGCCAATTTCAGATATCACCCCTCGCTTGACGCAGTCCAAACAGTCTCTGCCTATCAGGGAAGTGAGACCTTAACCAGAGAATGGACCACCATCCGGCAATGTCTTTTTACTGCTCAGCAAAAGATGGTTGTATAGTATGACAAGTCTTACCAAGCCTTCCCAGCCTTACAGCCCAGAGACCGCATCCTTCTTAAGCGAGACGATATCACCCCCTCCTGACCTTCGTGGAAGCTACACGTCAAGTTTGCTAGCCCCTTTGAGGTAATTAAACCTATTGGGCCTCGGGCCTACAAACTTAAGCTTCCCTTCTCCTGGAAGATCTACCCTATTTTCCATGTCTCTAAGTTGGAACCCTACTACGTTTCCAGTTAGTTCCCTGTTCATCCTCCTCCTCCACCTGAGGTTGAGGAGGGTGAGAACTACTTCTTCGTTTCAGAAATCGCCAAAGTCTGGAACAATAGGAAAGCTAAGCAGGTGGAATATTTGGTGTTGTAAGAAGGATACTCATGGGATGAGGGGAGTTGGGAACCCTTGGAGTTACTGCTAGTTAATGGCGAACATATTGATGCTCTTGTGACCTTTTGACAGGCCCATCCGGAGGCAGAGCACCAAGCTACTGAGTCAGAGGAGGCTTCACCACATAAGCGAAGAAGGAGGAATTGAGGTATGTATAGTTGCTCTTTCCTCCACAGTTGGTTCCCCTTTAATGCAGTGGGGTGACACTATTGTATCCACTACATGATCCTGAGTCCCCTTCAAGCTCTATTGAGTTAGGATGATCTCCCCCTACAGGCTGCAGGAAACCGTTCCCTAGCCTCAGCTGCTCTTATAGGTCGGGAAGAATCGACATAAAGCTAACTCCTATGGGCATGAGGGACCATGTACCTTAGAAGGGGCGTAGTGTTATGAACACTGGTAGTGGTTCACGTTAAGGTACCTGGACGATGGGCTATGATGGAGGTTATGCTTAGATTGTCAACATGTGAGTATGCCATCTCCACCCTTCACCATTATGTTAAGCGCTCTAGAGATGATCCTCTATCACATGACCTTATAGCGTAGCGTAGCATAGTATGGCTTTGCCGTTAGCCTTGACTAAGTGTGGGAAGTCAGCCCCACGGGCACGTGATCGGCTGTCAGCATGATGTGACATTGGCCTACTCAGCCATGAGGTCATGATCAGGCGATCGGACTCATATCGTGAGAGACTATCATAGATCGTGAGTGAGTCCCGAGAGGGTGATAGGCCATCATAGTTAAATCAAGTACTAATCACGTCCTGTCCATTCCAGACTCTTCTACAGGTTTCGCAGATTAGGAATCAGGAGATGGTCTAGAGCGGGTCTTATTTCTTTGTGTTTCTATTTCCTTTGTCATCTCTTTATCAGCTTAGGTGAAGGATGGGATATATAAGTACGTGGTTGTTCTTGTCTTATTGTCTAAAAAAGACGCCCCGCTGGAGGAAAAAGTGTATTTAGATAGGGAAAAAAGTATGCTTGTCTTGTTGTCTTTCCTTCCTTCCTTCTTTAGCACATAGCTACCTTGTCTTCTCTGCGATCACCATTGTGAAAGCCTTTGAGTTATCTTCGAGCCTTAAAGAATATATTCGTCTTTACCTGTCTTCACACCTGAAGTCTATCCTGTTCATTGTAGGAATGATATCTTCCAGTTGAGCTTTCATTTAGCTGAGATATCTGAGTTCACTCAGTAGCGTTTGCGAAGCGTGCCTGAGGTATCATTACCGAGTCTTATACAAACTATATGGGGTGATCCGTCATAACAAAGGCTAAAGCAGCAGGAAGGGTGGTATAATTAGCTGATACATAGGTAGATAGTGACAATATTCTAATAGTTTGAAGAGCCATAACTTGATGACCCATTTCCTTTATTGTTTCCTTTATTGAAGAAGAGAATTGGAAAGGTATAATACAATATATTTGGAGCCAGTGTTCTAGGGATTTTCTTAGCCCTAGTTCTTGGTGGGTAGGCCACTGGTTAAGTAGCTTGCACTCTTAGTGATGATTGATGACCTCATGATTCATGAATTATGATACCTATGATGCATAATTTCCCTTTGTTCCAGACTGTACAAGTATCTTTATAGATCTTAGTACGTAATGTCTAATGCTTAATGTTTAGTTTTTCTCTTTACCTCTTTGCCTACCTGAGGATGGCCTTAAGGTTGAAATATATAGGTTATATAGCAGTGCTGACACTCTTTATCTCATACTTCACATTGCTTATGATTGTCTTCCTCACACTGCCCTTTACATACACACATTACTAAGTACTACAACATCTAGCCACAATATTCCTGGGAGAGATCAGGCATTTTATTGGCAGAAATGACAACCATTGCTTCTGAAACCAAAGGCCCTAAGTAGGGTAAATACTCAAGGTACTAGTAATACTTCGCTAGTATACCTCTGTCAACCATGAAATCAAAACCCACTCCATCATAGCTACTGTGAAACTCGACAATGGTGCTACTGGAGCACTTATCTCTGATAGGCTCCTGGTACCCAAATACAAGTATCAGGTACCTGTCAATGTTTACACCTATGACGGAACCTGCAAGCAAGAATGGTATTATACACTGAAGCTCCAAATGCAAATCCAAAATCATAAGGAAAGCATCAACTTCAATGTAGGCTGATACCGCCTGATGTTAACATCTTTCTCCCTGTGAAGTGGGTTCAAGATTATGACCCCACAGTGGACTACGATAAGGCAGAGTTAGTGGGTTTTTACTCTAACAATTGTAAACATCATCTTGTCAAATGCTAGATCTCTATAGCCTTGGCCTATGAGATCTTACAAGATGATGACTTCTACACCAACATAGTAGCTGTAGGTAGAGGATAATTATGGTACGTTGATACACCTATTAGTTATTCAGAGACACTATGATAGTACTCTGCAATAGCAAGCCTACACTTAGAAGACTCTATAGAGCTCTTCCTATGATCCTTATCCATCAGCTCTTCAGACCAAAATAAATAGGAATAATTGTTTCCAAAAGTCTTCTCAGAGTAGTTAGCATCTCAACTGCTATCTCACCGAAAATGGGACATGAAGTTGAACTTTAAAGAAGAAGTGTAACCTCCCTAGGGACCCATTTACAAACTCTCAGGAACTGAGCTTAAAGCCCTCTGAGAATACATTGACATAATGCTTAAGGAAGGGAAGATAAGACCTTCTAAGTCCCTATCTAGTGCTCCTATCATCTTCATTAAGAAAGCTAATAGATCCCTCCACCTCTGCATTAACTATCAAGGTCTTAACAAAGTCCTCATTCAGAACTGTTACCCTCTCCTACTTATGGGCAAACTCTGTGACAGAATCAGCAAGGCCAAGATCTTCACCAAATTGGATATCCAAAACGGCTATAACCTAATTCAGATAGTTAAAGGAGATGAGTAGAAAACTACCTTTCATACAAGGTATAGGCAGTTTGAATATATGGTCTTGCCTTTTAGTCTTTGCAATGCCCTAGCTGTCTTTCAAGAAATGATAAGCATAATACTCTATAATCTCCTCAATGTTAGTGTTATAGTCTACTAAGACAACATCCTCATCTTCGCTAAAACCTAACAGGAACATGATTACTTGGTACAGGAAGTACTTTTAAGGCTTGACAAACAACAGTTAGCCCTGAAACCTTCTAAGTGTCACTGGGTGCCTTGACAAGGTAGAATTCCTCAGGTTTATCATTTTAGCTCAGGGGATTGAAATGGTAAACAATAAGGTACAAATAGTTTAAGAATGGTGAACTCCTAAAATGGTCACTGATGTCAGGTCCTTCCTCAGCTTTGCGAACTTTTACTGAATCTTTATCAAGAACTTCTCAAAACTTGCAGCCCCTCTCATAGACCTTACCAAGAATGACACACTATAGAAGTTGGGAAAAGCTCAAGATGATGCATTCTCTGAGCTCAAACAACACTTTACCTCTGCACACATTCTCTCTCACTAAAACTTCAACATTCCTCTCCTTGCAGAAACTGATATGAGTGACTTTGGTATAGGTAGAGATCTCTCCCATTAGTTCCCAGACAGCTCCTTGTATCCTATTACTTACTTCTTGCATAAGATGTATCCCTAGGAGTGAAACTATAAAATCTATAACAAGGAAATGTTAGTAGTCTATACTTGTCTTTACAAGGAATAGAGGCACTGTTGTGAAGGTTCTCTATCTTCAGTCTCGGTATTAACTGACCATAAAAATCTGGAGTACTTTACTATAACCAGAACTTTGTCACACAGGTATGTAAGGTGGATGGAGAAATTAGGGACAATTGACTATCAAATTATGTGCAGGCCAGGTACCAAGAACACCAAGGCTGATGCACTATCAAGATGTGGAGACAATGTCCCTATAGAGGGGGCACCAGAGTACAAACTCCTTTTCCTCAAACCTAGGTAATACATAGCAGTATCTAAAAGGGTCACTCTTAATATTCACCTATAATTCATCGAGGATCTTTATCGCACTCTGGTCTTAGACCTAGAAACCTAGGAACTTGTCAACAAGCTTCTATCTGGCTATGAAATCACAGATGGTATGCTCCTCTATAATAACCTATAGTTTATCCCCTCTTACCTCTGCACATCAGTCCTGAAGACATGGTATGATCACCTAATAGCTAGCTACATTGGCTGAGATAAACTCTATAAGCTCATTACAAGGGATATTTAGTGGCTAACACTATGAAAAGATGTATCCGAATATATCATAGCTTGCCATACTTGTTAAATAAATAAGGCCTATCAACATAAGGCTTACGGGTAACTTTTACCCCTAGAGCTTCTACACAGGCTGTAGGAAAGTATCCCCACACACTTTATCACTGAACTTCCTCCCTCTGATGGTCACACCTAAATTTAGGTTATTGTTAACCAATTCTCAAAAATGGAACACTTCATACCTCTTAGCACTAACACCAACTCCAAGGACCTGGCCCACACATTCATCTCAGAAATCTAGAAGCACTATAGCCTCCCTACCAATATTGTCTCTGACTAAGACCCTGAATTTTAGGCTTAGTAGAAGGAAATCATAACTGCTATAGGTATTAAGCTGTCACACTTAACTGTAGCTCATCCCTAAATAGATAGCTAGACTGAACATCTTAACTATATATTAGAAGTATATCTATGGAACTATATCACATATGACTAAACCAACTGGGCAGCGCTCTTGCTATTAGAAGAGTTTACTAATAATAACTCGATCTCCTCTACTACAAATCAAACTCCTTTCTTCACCAACTATAGGTATCACCCCTTACCTGATGCAGTGTCTACAATCAAAACCTTCAAAGGATCTTAGGAACTTAAACACAACTGGAAGGACATTTGTGCCCACTTACTTAATGTCCAACAAATGGTAGTTAAGTGGGAGTAGAGACAATCAATTATGGCCAGTATCTCCTTATTATAGATCTCGTAGTTACACTCTGGTTGATGCATCTTCTAACTGTGCAATGCTATAGGTTAGAGAGATCTATCAAGGAATTTGTGTTCGAGGATGCCCCTAATAGTGAAATCACTAGCATCAGTTTCAGTAACTAACGGGAGAGTCTGGTTATAGTAGACTAGTATGGGAGCACTAGTGAATAGCCCTTTAAGCATGTTAAAAGCAAGCTATTCCCTAATACCCCAGGTCTATAGCTGGTCATTTTTGAGAAGCCTTTGATGAAGATGCTATAGAAGTTGGCAAATCCTAGGAATGAGTATACATTATAGACTATGGACAGAATGGGCCATTCCTGGACCATCTTGACCTAATTTTCTACCATTAACACCCCTTTGTCTAAGATTATAAAGCCTAAGAACTCAACTTCATGAACTGCGGAAATGCACTTATAGGGCTTCAAGGCTAGTTTGTTTTTATCCAAATGACAAAGAACTTCCTAGACGAGATGATCATGCTCTTCCTTTGTTTCTACATATATGAGTATATTATCTTGGTAAATGATGACCCCTAAGTCTAGAAGATCCTAGAATATATTGTTCATTATCTCCTAAAATACTTAGGGTGTATTTGACAAGCTGAAGGGCATGACCAGGTATTCAAACTGACTATACCTAGTTCTGAATATAGTTTTCCACTCATCACCTTTGGCTATGCAGATAAGGTTATACCCATTCTTTAGGTCAAGCCTGGAGAACTAATAGGAAGTACTAATGTGATCCCACAGTTCAGTCATCAGGGGCAGGGGATACCTGTTTTGAATAATCACCTTGTTAAGGGCATAGTAGTCCACATATAGCTAAAAGGTTCTATCACCCTTTTTGATAAAAAGGATAGGAGCTACTACAGGGGATTTGAAGGGACAGATTTTGCCTTCTTCCATCATCCTTATAATGTACTCCTGCAGGGCCTAGAGCTTAGTTTCTAATAACTTATACAGAGGGCCCTAGGGAAGACTTACACCTTCCCTTAGGTTAATCTAGTAGTCCTATTCATGATGAGGAGGGAATGTAGAGGCAAGCTATTTGGAGAAGATAGTAGGAAAGATTTGTTCCTACTTGGACCCTTTAGAGGTAGTAGAGGAGAAGGTAGAGGAAGCCTATAAGAATATATTAGAGAAATCTTAAACAGGTGCTCTTGCTATGACTGTGTACTAATGATGAACAACAGCTTCATTGATTGGGGTATACATCCACATAACTAATCCACCACCAGTCTCTTAACTATTGGTGTAGAAGTTATCATCACTAAGGAGAGAGAAGGTGGATACTATTTCTACCTTAGGTACTACAAGGTGTTTCTGACACTTCTCTAAAGGAAAGGAGTCTAACTCTGCTTTATCATAGTTAATGCAGGGCTCATGGTCACAAAACCACTTGACAGGAAGATATATGTCAATGTCCAGAGGTGTAGGGCCTACTTCAAAGTTGATAAGCTCGCAATGGTTAAGGACCTGCATCTGGAGCTTAGGGGTGTAATACTACTCCTACTTGCAGGAACTATCATAGGCATAAATATTCACCAGGATTGTTTGCTTAATCTTTGGGACTGGTAAATGGTCACTAATCATAGCTCCAGTAGCATCATTATTGAGCTTTGCTATTGTAGTGATAGCGTGAGGTTTGGTTCCTATAAGAGTATGAATTTTCCAGCGAAGAGTTACTGGAACTTTGATATATATACCCTGGGCAGGGCCCTCTTTAGCAGATGATACAACTGACATAGTGGATATATTCCCTGATCTCTCCTAGGAAGCTTGTGGCTAGAGCCTAATATATGAGAAACAAAAAGAATATCTGGAAAGTGCAGGTTTATAGGGTATGGGAAGGTAAGGAGCAATACTGACAAGGAATAGTAGTTTGTTACATGACTACTATATTTCAGCCTTTAGGCTATCCTCAGACAAACAGGATTGGTATCATTAATAATAATACACATACCTCAATACTGGTAGCCCTCCCACTAAGAACCATGGCTTATTGCCATGGAAAACCAGTTCCTAATAGAAAATCAAAACTTGAGAAAGCTAGGCAAAGTAAGCAAATAACTATTTTGACAAGGAGAAAGAAAAAACACATAATAATTTTAAAAACTTGAGAGATAACAAAGGCAACAATTCTTTTTGGACAAAGGAAATTTTTCGTGTAACAATTTCAAATCATGGGGATATTATCCCCCTCTTTCTTTGAGTTAGGGAGGTCTACTACCTGACTTACCTATTTCTTACTCTTACTCTTCTTCGAGGCCTAGGAACTCTCATCCTCTTCTATCTCTGGAGTGGCCTTTTACTTAGCTACCCTCTTCATATTTAGCTAGGGAATAGTGCTCTTGCCCTTCACAAAGCACTCATCTATTTTGTGCGAAGTATATAGGAACTTCTGACAGGCTAAATTCTTCTTTGCCCATTCTATCTCCTTTCCAGTAACTTAGGGAAGCTTAGTCTTCTAGTTACTGCTAGAAGGATGCTTCTCTTTCTGACCATATTTCTGATACGTTGGTGGGTTAGTCTTTAGGTGAGAAGGCTGGCCTTTCTGGGCCTTGGCAATAGCTACATCAGTATCTTCCATGGCTAACCCTACCTGGATGAGCTTTGCCTCCCACTAAGAAGGGGAGAGGTCCTTGCCCTATAGGGCTATAGCTTATCTTAGGTCCTTCTTGAGGCCCCTAGGTAGCCATTGGACAAAGATATATGGAAGATGATTCACCCTTTGGTTCAAGGTTCTCATCCTACTAATATATTCTAGGATTCCTTTGGTTTGTCTAGCATTAATCATTTCCCAAAGGGCTGTAGGTTTCAAGAGTTGCAGGCTAAAGTGAGCTTTCAAGGCTTCCTTAAAGTCAGACTAGATTACTGTTAGACAGGTCCAAATCACATAGCAGGACTCCCACCAGTCCATTGCTTAGCTAGTAAAGAAGGTTGATCTGAATTTCACCTTCACCTAATCTTGTGGAAAGGTGTAAGCCTAGAGATTGAAGTAACTTTCGCATTTTATCAGGAATTTCTCGATATCTGGCTTCTTGCTAAACTTAGTTATGTCACTTAGCTTGGGCCCCTTGAAGGGGGTAGGCAATAGTAGTGGTAGTACAGCACTAGAGGAGTAAGATTGTAGAGCAGGAGGAAGAGGTGGGACTGCAGGTAGGTCCTGAGGAGCAGGCATTTACCTGGTAAGGATATGAGACAGTATAACCTCTATATCATTAGCTGTGATGCATTGCAGTTGTGGTACTAGGGTAGGCTTAGGTAAGGGTCTTCATAGAATAAAGGAATCAAAGTCCCAAGCTTGAGAGGGTCCCTGAGAGGGTGCAGATCCTCAGGGATTCATAGGTGGTGAGTGATGGAACAAGTTGTAGTTGAACAGGAAACTAACTAAGGAGACACTTTCTAGGGGAGGAGGATTTGGATGAGATGATAGTTGCTTTATCTGTCTATACTTCTCCTTCCATACCTCAAGATCTGCTTCTAACTTAGTGATTTTCTCTTCCAGAGCCTTGACTTCTCCTCTTCTTTTAGATGTAGAAGAGGCAGTGGCTTCCTTCTAAGCTTCCAAGCAAAGGGTTTCCTCCTAGGCCTTTGCAAGCTAGGATTAGAGGAGGAGTGAGGTTTTCTTTTCTGTCTTAAGTACCTGCTTGACTATGTCAAGCTCAATTATTAGGGCTAGGAGTTGAGAGGCCTTCTCATCACTTTTAAACCTTTTTTTGGTTGATATCTGTTAACCTTTGCTGAGTGTGGAAGAGATCTATCTCCAGGTGGTGTACCTTAGTTCTATGAGCTGTATTGGTCTCAGCTATTTGAGTCATAGATTGTTTCCATTCCTTTTGAATCTAGTCATTTGCTTAGAGCAGATAGATAGTGATAATAGGGGGGAAGGCTACTATCATAGATGGGAGTTTTCGCTTACTCTCCTGATAGGCTTTAAGCATGGAGTCGAGAATAGTGGTAACATCATTTCTTTACTTCAGTAATACAGCATCAAGGTCTTCTTTTACTGCTTTAAAAATAACTTCACTCAAAAATTCCCTTCTATGAACAATGGCCTTAAGGGTCTTATTGTATTCCCTAAGGATCACTTCTTGATGGGTTCTGACATATCCTAATTCCTCTGGTGATAAGGTAACCTCATGGGTCCCTATGGAGGAATTGGAATAGTGTGTGGCTTAACCAGGCTAAGAGGGCCTAGTGAGACTGTTCCCTACAACCAGTACCAAGGCAGTAGTTGCTTTAGTCATTTCAATATCTTGAGAAGCTATCTCAATAAGAATATAGTATAATGGGAGACTTATTAAGGATGTAGATGCAGGTAAAGGCACAAGGAGCTTCACAAGAGGGTCTTACTGAGTGAACCTAGATATCTTAACTAGTAAGTTAGAACTACTTGTGTTTTCTACCTTTATCGAAGAGTCAAGAGAAGATAGGGAATTTATCAACGAGAAAGTAGAATATATTCTTAAGGCTCAAAGATGGTACAAAGCTTCAGATGATAGCTAGACAGAGAAGAAGAAGAAACAAAACACATTGCTCATCTGCTCCCTCTTAAATACCTAATTCTGACTAAGTAGCTATAGAGAAACTTTACAAATAAAATGAACCCCATACAAATATTCTATTATAATTCCCATATTCTTATATGATTCCCTAGAAGGAGATTAGTTTCATGATTAGAGAATCGAAGAAACATTTGGTATGATTATTTAGGACTTTCAGAGAAGAGACTCCTTAAGTCCTGTCCCCCAATGATGCAACTAATCAGCATATCACAATAAGATTAGGGTAACAAGTCCTGTCATCGATCATGTTTATCCAATCTCATATATGTTATGTTGTCAATGTCTCACTTCACCTAGTCAGAGTTTAGTGGTGACAACAGTCATCATATGGATCCATAGCTCATAGTATGATTACAGGTTCTGACATACATTCTAGTTGACTTAGAATAGTGTCCATACATGTCGTAGTACCTAGGTATACTACTTAGTACAGTAATCTGTAACATAGTAAGTATGGAAGAAGGATTTACTTAACATTCTCTTCTCTACTTTCTAGGTAGATCCTCCTTAACTAATTTTGCTAATACTTCAGCAGTTGGGTTCTAGGTTATAAAATTAACTATATAATTGATAGGTTCCCCATTAACTAGTAGGTTCTCCAGTGGTTAACATGAAGCCTCTGCTTATAAGTATCCTTTCCATAGTATATAGTACTGTATTTATTTCCCCTTCCTATTAAACTATGCCTTAATAATTTATTTGACATAGTAGGCTAGTGTCCTATCATCATCTTATTGTAATAGAGGAGCTACCTTTAGGTATTATTCTAAGGTCTTATAGGGTTCAAGTTGTAAGATGTGAAAAATAGGATAGATTTTCTAGGTGAAGGGAATATTAGCTTGTATATATGAGGATCCACTTTGGAGATAACTTGGATTAGGCTAGTATATTTTGTGACAAGCTTCTTAAACTCTTTCTAGGTTAGTAATTTGTCTTTTTAGAGTAGGACAAGGTTACCAGGGTTATATTGTGGGAAGGCTACATGTTTCTTGTCATACTAGAGGACAGTGGATCTCTAACTGATAGAAGCCTTTCTCTAAATTACTTATAGACTTGTTTGAGCATATTAGATCCTTGGTAGAATTTGAAGGAACTAGCTATATCTGGAGAAGGATAACACCTATAGTTGGTATAGAAGGGAGAAGTATTCATACTAGAGGAGACTGAGTTGTTGTAAGTAAACTCAGATAAGGGGAGGAGGAGAAACCAGTTATATTAATTGAATGTCATATAATTCTAAAGGTAGGCTTCCAAGATCTAGTTTAGGCATTCCCTTTACCTATCTATTTAGGAGTAGTTGGCTATAGATATAGAGAGCTTTATCTTAAGGTACTATATTAGAATTTTCCAATAAGCTTAGAACTTAGGGTCCTAGTCCAACACTATAGAGGATAGGAGGCCATGATGTTTCTAGATTTAGGTGATGAAAATACTTACCAATTCCTTAGAGTCAACATTTGTTTGAAGAGCAATAAAATGTGCTATCTTTGTGAACTAATCAAATATCACATAAATCTGAGTATAGTTATCTGAGGATAGAAGGTGTATCACAAAGTCTATAGAGATCACTTCCTATAACTTATAGGGGACTTTCAAGGGTAGGAGATACCTGTAGGTCTTATATCTCCTAGCCTTATTCAATTGACACTGGTCATAGGACATGATATATAGTACAATATCCTTTTATACCATAGCCTAGTAGAAGTCCCTTATAACTATTTTGAAAATCTTATATTATCTAATATAGCCTGCTATAGGGTGATCATGCCTAGAGTTTAGGACTATATTGTAGAGAGAAGAGGGAAAAAACCATAGGTTATTAAAGAGGAGGAGATCATATCTGACCTTATAGTTATCTAGTAATATCCTTATAATTTCCTATATTTCTAGGTCACTGGCTATTTCTTTCCTTAAATTCTTGATGAATTCTGGTGTAAATTTGAAGTTTGCTATTTCTGATACTGAGATGTATTAACTATGTTTGAGAAAGAGGAGCTCTAGCTTATGTACCCCCTCTATAGAGGTATGGTCTCTATAGCTTGATAGGGGATCTACCTTAGTATTCTTAGTTCTAGGGTAGTAGACAATTTTGTAGTCAATGCTCCCTAGCTTCTCTTTCTATGTAGTTTAGTGCTAAGGTAAAACTCTAGTGGTGGTAAAGTACTCTAAATTCTTATAGTTCGTGAAGACTAAGACTATGTATAGGGCTTTTTTACACTAATGCCTCTACTAATACTAGAGATAGTCAACTATTACTAGTATTTCCTTATGATAAATCTCATGGTTATACTCTACTGATGATATTTTACAGGAGTGAAAGGCTATGGGATAAAGATTGTCCTTCTAATATAAGAGAACTCCATAAGTAGTTAAATATTTCCAGGATCATAACCCTATACTGGACTATGAAACATAAAGTTAGTGGTATTCTACTCTAATAAATATAAACATTATCTTATAAAACCCCACATCTCTGTGACCTCAGCCTGAGAGGTTTTGCAAGATGATAACTTCTACACCAATAGTGCAGCTATAGGTAGAGGCTTACTAGGGTAAGTTAACACAACCATTAGTCCTGTAGAGACCTTGAGATAGTACTGTACAACAGTAAGGCTACTAGTGGGAGACTCTCTATACATCTTCCTCAGATCCTCAACTATCAGCACTTCTAAATCTAACAAGTAGGATCAAATTTTCCCCAAGGTCTTCTCAGAGTAGTTAGTATCTCTGCTACCACCTTACTGAGAAAGGGATATGAGTTTAGACTTGAATAAGGGGGCTTAACCTCTATAGGGACTAATATATAAGCTTCAAGAAACTGAAATTAAGACCCTCTCAGAATACATCGACACTATACGTAAAGAGGGCAAGATAGGACCCTCTAAGTCCCTAGTACAAGCTCCTATCCTTTTTGTCAAAAAGGTTGATAGATCTCTCTGCCTCTGTATTGAGTATCAAGGGCTCAACAAAGTCCTCATTTATTACTGCTATCCTCTCCCCCTTTTAGATGAATTAAGAGACAGGATTAGGAAGGCTAAGTTCTTTAGTAACCTGGATCTGGAAAATGGCTACAATTTGATCCACATCACTAAAGAGGATAATTGGAAAACTGCCTTCTCTATATATTACAGTCAATTGAAATACCTTATTATACCCTTTAGAATCTATAACATACCTGCAGTATTCTGAGAAATAATAAACATAATCCTACAAGGCCTCCTTGATGTTGGAGTCATATTATATCAAGATGACATCCTCATATATGCTGAAACCCAGTAAGAACATAATCAGGTAGTTATGGAAGTTGTATTTCAGCTTAATAAACACTAGCTAGCACTCAAGCTATCTAAGTGCCACTGGGCAGTCAACTGGGTTAAGTTCTTAAGGTTCATCATTTCCTCTTAAGGGATCCAAAGAGCCAGCAACAAGGTAGAAATGCTTCAGAACTAGCTAACTCCAAAAATGGTCATAGATGTTAGGTCCTTCCTTAGGTTTACTAATATTTACCAAGTATTCATCCAAAACCTCTCAAAATTGGTGTCACCTCTCATAGACCTCACCAAGAATAATACCCCTTAGAATTAGGGAAAAGCAGAAGATAACTCATTTAGTGAGCTCAAACAATGCTTTACCTCTGTACCTATTATCTCTTACTATGACTACAGTATTCCTCTCCTTATAGAAACTGATATGAGTGACTTTGCCATTGGTAGAGTCCTCTACCATCGGTTCCTAGATTACTCCTTGCATCCTATTCTCTTCTCCTTAAAAAAGATATATCCTATAGAGTGAAACTATAAAATCTATGACAAGGAAATGCTGGTGGTCTTCTCTTGTCTATATAAGGAATGGAGGTACTGGTGTAAAGGCTCCCTACATCTTGTTCTAGTACTAACTGACTACAAAAACTAGGAGTATTCCACTATGACCAAACTCTTATCATATAGGTAGGTAAGGTAGATAGAGAAATTCAGGACTATTAAATATAAAATCATGTATAGACTAGGTACTGAGAATACCAAGGCTGATGTACTATTATAATGTGGGGGGGACCATGTCCCTATAGAGAGGGCACCAGAGTGTGAACTCCTTTTCCTCAAACTGGGGTAGTATATAGAGGTATCTAAAAGGGTCATTCTTTCCATTCACCATAAGTTGCTATCTTTGTACACTAGACTATAATACTTAGCTATATAGTTAGTGTTTCTACATATATAGTATATATTATTAGGTCTTTTATATCTAGTATAAGGGTGACCATGTGTATAATATTTATTATATTGAGTGATAGTAGAAGCATACTACAAAACATAGGTGGTACAACTCTAGTTGAAGAAGATTACTCCTTTCAAGGCTATCACTGAGGTATTATTATAGGAAACTTTAATAACTATGCTTTTTAAGTAAGGATTATTATTATTAATGTTATTATATTAGAGGAGTCTTCCTGCTATTAGGCAAATAATACTTAAGTAGTGAACTTCTTCTTGGAGAATTATATTGCAATATAAAGGGTTACCCTAATAGTACTTAGCAAGAATCGCTCCTATATACATGACTATGTACTACTATTAAGTTAGTTACTATAAGGCTATATCCCATCTATACAATAGTGATTGGAGGCTATGAGAATCTCTCTTAGAGAATTATTTCAATCCTTTTAGCAGGGATTCTATTTTTATTAGTAGTAAGAGTAAGAGAGTCATAGAAAGATTATTTATGGTGCAATTATGCTCATTTATTAACTATTATATAGATAGGTCTAGTACACTTAATCAAGAGTAAGGCGTAGTCATATACATAGGAGTGTCAGGACATATAAGCTTATTCAAGGATAGTATTAATCATTATATAGGAGTTAATAGGCTTTAAAGGTAGAGTCATATATATAGATGACTACAAGGATAAGGTACTATAGGTATAGGCTAGGTAGGTTAGAGTAGTTTAGATAGTGATATATCTAACATAGTTAATATTGACTTAAACTTTTACAAGTTTAGGTTTAAGCTTAGTAGAGATGACTTTTACAAGTTCATAGGGCAGCTGGAAGGCCTTTTGCATATACATTTAATAGGTTGAGTAGTAGCCTTTATAGAGAATAAGTTATATTAGCTTTTGGGAAATCTTTTTAGAGGTAGTTAAGGGGTAGACAGTAGTATTAAGGTATGACTTCTAGCCATTTTTACCCTTATTATTTTCAGAGTACTTAAGGTATTCATTTAGAGGGGATGATTAAGATTAGGTCTGGAGGGGGTTATGAAGTAGCTCAGATACTAGGGGGGTAACTTGTTAGATTATGGGGACAGGGGTAGGTTTCTTTAAAATGATGCCTACTGAATATTTTACCTAGGTAAGTTCTTCCTAAATAGTGTAAATCTTATAATTAAGGTTAGTAAATATACGTACTAGGGTTTGCATAATGATGGCATAGTCTATATAGCCATAGTTATTAATATATTTTAAAAGATTAGTAGTACATTTAGTATACTTTTCATCACCTATAAGAGTGGAGATATGTTCAAAGCCAGTAAATTAAGGAGGCTGTTCTGGTAGGGAGGGGTTTATAAGTCAGTAGAAGTGCTAGGAGATATATCCAGGTTCATAGAAATGTCTTCTTATATAGCTTATAAGGGTAGATTAGGGGTTAGGGAGGGGTTGTTGAGGGTCTAACCAGGGAAAGTTAGGGTAGGAAGAGTGTGGAGATTATTAGGGATAAAGGGCTAACTAGTGATATTAGATAGGGTATAGTCAGACTATCAGACATGAACCTTCTTAACACCTATATATAGTGTTAGTTTTCTTTCTATCATTAGTAAGCTATATATATCAACATATTATTAAAGAAGACCCTTGAACTCTTTTTATATTTTTTAATTTTCTCATGTTTTATCATAGCATTAAGTCATTAATAAGTAGCTTGCTATCAGTCAACTAATATATCTCCTCTATACCTTATAGCTACTGGAACTGTTGTAATATTTATAGATACTAAGCTATTATTATTTTATTGCTAGAAATTTTGCAGCCATGGCTTGTGATAAACACAATGGCATTGTGAACTTGAAAACTTAATAGAGTCTTCTTCTGCAAACTTTTGGTTTAAATTTTTAGGAGTTGAGTTCAAGAAATCAATAATAGGTGACCTACAGACTTTAATTTCTAGATTCTCTGCATATTCTAGTGCACCTACAACATTCTCTAGAACCTTGCCCTCTGAGGGTTAGGTTGAACTGAGAAACTCAACTCAATACCCCTAGATCTTTTTCAAAACAACGATGCAGCCATACGATGATTTTGGAAAAATAAGCAATGGTCAGTCCTCCAACTGCCACGGATTGCCCAGGTATTGCGAGTTATTAGGGTTATGGCGGTGGTATCGACGTTTTTAGTGTTCGATGATGCGTAATTACAGTTTGCGAGGAATTATGTTTATGCGAGTGGCCAATTTTAAGCTGCGAAGTACTTCACCTTTGAAAATAGCTCAAAACAATAAAAACCATTAAGCAGATCTCCGGTGGATGACATACACACCACGTAGTTAGAATTTTGCTTTAACTATTGGTTAGCAAGCATTTTAGGAAACTGCATACGCGCGCGCCTGGCTATTTGTCCTCTCCTTTTTTGCAGGATACTTGGAGATAATTATACTTTACTTGCTCTGCAGGAGCAATTGTACCCAGGACACCATGGCTTCTATTTAAAACTGGTCCTTGAATTTGACGGATGCAAATTAGTCCTTTGCAAGAAAATTCTTAATGCGAGTAATAGTTTTTAACCAATAAATGGCTCTATAGGAGCGTTATCTACAGCGACGAAATTACAACCGTGTAGTACGGTCAAAGTTAGGCAATAGAAATCAGCGATCACAAAACAAAACAAAAAAAAAAAAAAGTCGGGGACGGGAGCTAGCAACCAGGATTTGATTTCAGTAATCTGGGTTTGACTGCCAGTAGGATGTCGATCTTTACCTTGAATTTATATTGTGGATTCGTTTCCAATATATTTCTTTGACCGCACTTCTAGTTCGCTGAATTTTAATGCTTGAAAATTACACTACATGAGCGTTTAATTACACAATGAGAGCATTGACTTTCTCGCTTAAAGATGCCGAATCCTGTGATCTACGTTTCCAACCTGCAGTACTGCGATAGGCCTTGTTATTATATTAGAAAAGTGTATGGCTCATATCTCAGCTCCCTGTCCGCTGCTAATTTGCCATATGCACAAACGAAAAAACAAAAGCAAAAATCAAAATCCAGATCGAATAAGTAACTAGGTACAAACTAACAAACAAACAAAAAAATCAAAATAAGAACAAAACAAGACGTTCCTTTCGCTGGTGGTTGCCAATGTGTTACCGCACAGAATGAGTGATCTCAAAAATATTTATGGTTTCTTTTTTTCTTTTTTCTTTTTTTTAACAAATTCCAGACTGCTATTTTATATAGTAGAGCAAAAAAAAAAAAAAAAAAAAAAAAAAAACGCTACTACAACAAATCCCTTCCCAGTTTATCAAAAAGCTTCGCGGTAGACAATACTTCGTGTAAGCCCTTGACGTGCTTATTCAGAACTGCCAAGTAGAACACTGAATTTACTTATATCGCTTGCATGGGACAGCGCAATGTATAACTGTCCATGGCGAAAAACTTCCTCATGAAAATTAAACCCAGTATAATTCAGAGATTGTCCCTGAGATTATGAATAGAAAGATGAGATAGCATAGCTACAGGGGATAGTGCTGTGGAGAAGAAGCAACTGCAAAGTTTTAGGTAAGGTAGTGGGAACCTCAAGCTTGCGCTCCTTGGACCTTCGGCCCTCATAGCTAAATGATTTTCCAATGATATGTAACTGAAAGAACATTGCCATTCTAATTACAAAAATAGGGCCAAAAAATAGGGCCAAAAAATAGGGCCAAAAAATAGGGCCAAAAAATAAGGCCAAAAAAATCAAATTAAACAAAATAAAGAAAAATAAAGAGGATGAAAATGAGGGTGGGGGTGAAAAAATATTGAACTGTCGCACCCTTTCTATGTGTTTGCCGTTTCATTCACTTGGCATTGGTTTCGCCTTCAGCCGGTGTTTGGTATCTGGAATCGATTCGAATATGGGGGGTGGTTCTTTTACGCTCATGGCGGGTCATTTTTAAGTTTTTTTTTTTTTTTTCCGTAGCGAGGAGAGTTTTTGAGAGTCGTAGCAGGTTATGCAGAAGTTTTTTTTTTTTTTTTTTTTAGGGAGTTTATTTTCCCATACAGGTTGTGGTACGTTTGATTGCTACATTCTCAGAAATACACGGGCTGGTAGATGCGGTAACGCATGTGTACAAATCTTGGTGCATATATTTTTATGCATATAGCGTTGTATGATGTATGGCTCATATCTCAGCTTCCAGTCCGCTGCTTATTTCCCATATGCACAAACAAAATCCAGATCGAATAAGCAACTAGATACAAACAAACAAACAAACAAAATTGAAAAAAATTAAAATAGATAAAGGATAAATAAAAAGAAACAAAACGTTCCTTTCAAAGTTCTTTTGACCTCAATTTTCTATTTTGTACCGAAATATACCTTAAGTTCGCTGTGCTGCACAGGCCATCACTCGGCCTAGCTCCGAGAATGACGTACATCATTTTGATGTTCCGAACCACAAACTCTTTAGCGACATTCAGTTACATTGGTACCTCTGTAGATGATGTCCACCCTAATGTTACGGAGATGAAAAAAAAAAAAAAAAAAAGAAAAAGAAAGGAAAGGAAAGGAAAGGAAAGATTTGTATTCCACCAGAATGCATGAGCTTACGAATCTGCTCCACAAACATCCGGTAACAATATTCCAACCCGGAGTACTTGCGATATTCAACACAAGACGTAAGGAGCAATCTAGTTCCTTGACAACAGGTATCCAACGTTCTGGAATATGTTCTTGAGTTTGATTCGTATAAACTCATATCTTTCAAGTATTTTTTCCCCTTCATTTTCTCTGGGGCTGCGGGAAGGTTCCTGGATTGCTTCATTCCTCAATTTATTTCATAAGGGTCGAACAATCGAAAATTGCCGGCTGCGATCAGGATTTGATAGGCTAGCCTCGCAATGGGGAAGAATCTATTCTTTCTTTCATGTGTATTCTGGGCTAGATGATATATGATGTTGGAATGCGACGCAGTAATGGTTGCAAGGTAGTGAAAATCGGTTGGCTGCCATTAAAGACATTTTGTGGTCGCCTAAAAGGGGAAAAAAATTATTGGATGTGGTAAAATTTTGTGAGGGGCTGAAACATCCTGCGGGGATCTGCAACAGCAAGCTGCAGGAAACTTACCATGTCGTGTGAAATGTAGGTTGGCATACGAGCAGTTTTGATGAAATTACAATTCGCGCGCAATGCGTTGTGATTAGCGCACGAGGAAACACCAATATATATATAATGCATCTCTTGCGCATCGCAAACGAGACCGATGGCCAAATCATTATAAACGAGTGATACTTTATGATACAATACATGAACAACGCTTTTCAAAAAATTGCACGACCCATATCTATACCTATCGAGATATTATTTATAATGAAAACGAACCTCCATCGGCATATACGTACTGCGGTAAATTGAAGTTTACTAGGATTGAGACTTTCTCGGAAAGTGGTTTTGTTAACCCGTCGCATTTTTGGGAACGTTTCTTTGAAAACGTTTTGAGGTCGTAGAATGAACTAAATTTATCATTTGGAGGGCTGTGCTGCAACATTTTTTTTTACTGCGTACAAAATGCCAAAAGGAAGATCCTTTTTTTATTTTTTCATTTTTTACGCTACGCCATCCTTAGCAGCAAATGAAACCAAAAATCTAAATCGCGACATAAAATGTACATGAAAAACAAAAAAGTAACTAAAAATACAAACAAAAATATAAATAAGGAACCGAGGGAGTCACCATCCCTAGTACCCCTTGACCGCAGAATATTGCTTGCCTTTCGAGGGTAGTTAATAATATCCTTGTATTCTGAGTAAGATTTGCCGAGTTTCGTACCTGTACAAGCCTTTAACAATAGTATAAATTTAATAGAGTACTCACATAGCCAGCGTTGCACAGTCCAGGTCTTGGATGCTCAAGGTGCATTTTTCCTGTCTTCCCATTGGTTTATTCAGTGATAGTCTGTTACATTGCGTAAAAGAAAGTGGTTAGGTAGGTGCGCAGGCACATGGCATTCAAGACGACAAGAAACAAAACCTATTTGAAACCTAAAATGTGTTACATTAGCGTATATTTTGTTCCATAGCTAGTTAGTTAAAACCGGGCAATGTGGTTCATAACCTATTTAGCAACTTGGAAAAAAGTGGGATAAAGAATTGCTTGCTCAGGTTTTTTTTATTTTATTGGGCGCCTTCCCGAGGATAGACTAGACTGTTGTCTTCAATCGGATAATCCGCGAATCGATTTGTTAATCCTCAAACCTGGTAAGCAAGAAATCTCGAAGATGTAGGTGTGATGATCCCACTATTCCAGGAAATACACCCCAAGACAAGTAATGTGCCGCAACAGTGTCCGTAACCGCTAACCTTTGTAACATCATCCTCCTCCCTCAACTAGCTTCGAGTTCATACTCGAAATTCTTTTGGTCTTCGTACATAATTGTTTTCCATTTCATCCCTGCCTGCCTACTCATTCTGCTGCCTTACATGTGCTTTTGAAGTTACACAGATGCTGCGTTTTCCGCCTGCCCAGGACAGCTCCTCTAAACAACGTGCCTCATGATGCAACCCCACTAATTCCTTCACATTCTTTAATGGTAAACCTATCAACTATTCATTATGGTCACTGCAGTCCTCAAAACCTTCTGCTTAAAATAATATGTCCAATTCTTTGGCCATGCTGTAGTGTATGCATGCTTAAGAATTTCATTGCTGAAGATATTATATATATAGCTCATAAAATGTGATTGTAGAATTATAACCATAGGAACAAATAGTGATAGTAGTATATGCTATATCTTTCTAAGTTCTGCATTCTACTTATGTCCTGTAGTCTATACCCTTACCTACCTATCTAATTAGATATATACTAGTACACAATTATTTTATATCTACTAGACATAATCCTAGCATTAAAATTTCTCAAATACTTTATGATCCCTTAAGATAAACTCTTTTCTTATGCATTACCTTCTATACTATATATATTCACTAGTCTATATCTAGCTCAGATTGTATTATTTAACTTCTTTATAGTAGTATATACTATTTTAAAAAAAATTTCCTCTTACAGAAACTGAAATAAATAAAACATAAATTCAATTGAAGTATAGCAAATTAAACATTTCCTTTTCATGTAATAAGTATGGTTCATAAGCCTTCTAGGATAACTTCTAAGATGCTTTTATAGTACCAGTATTAATTATTCTTTTCTAGATATATAATCTCTATACTTACAGCTAAGACTACTATTTTCTGATACTTCTATACTTTTAGTTCACTATTGTCCTTAGCCCTCAATGTATTTCTTCTTTCTCAATCTTTATCTAAGAAGAGACAATTTTATAACTATAAATTTTCTATACTCTCTCTATTTAAATATCCTCTATACTTCAAGTTTTACCTTAACTAAAGAATAGTATACTATACAATTTCTTGCTGTATAAAGGTTACCCTAACAGCACTTAGCAAGTATTGCTCCGATGTATGTTACTATACTCTATTCCCATTAATCATACTCTCTAGTAGGGTAGCACTATCTATGAACTTAATCGAATGGCCTAACTGTGAGAAGGAGTGATACATCACTAAGCACTATCAGGGTAACCCTTCATACAGCCATTGAGGTCATCGGTCGCATTCACTTACAAGGACTGAACCAGTAATTAGGTAACCTTGCACAGTCAGGGGAAACTCGCTTATGCTACAAAACCTGCAACCAACCAGAAATTTGTTGTATAGAATAAGTGAGCAGGTGTGATGAACCATGGTCATGTACTTTCCTACTTGTTATGTTCTCCTTGTATTTCCTATTGTCAGTAGTGTTCTTTTGAATTCTGGATTATGAATCATGAATTATCACTTGGTCATGTATAGTCACTCATGTTTATCTGTCTGCCTTGCAGAGGTCATGAGAACAGTATTTAGATTGAATGATATATAGAAAAGGGTTATATGGATAAAACAGGTTTTATAGAGACTACTCTAGAAGGGAGGCAGTGCTCTTGGCAATTGGTATATAAAGAGAAGGAAATCCATGTGGTCCTGTATTTCCTTTATTTCTTCTTCATGCAGTATCTTAAGTATACACCATAGGAATAAAAGGTTATTCCCACAAACCTTTAGTATATTATTGTCTCACCCCATGATGATGATGATAATTATTCATTTCTATTTTGACTATGTAAGGCTACAGATTTCACAGATTCTTTACCCATAGTGTTGAACATATCAGGGCTGTCTACATGCAGTCCATGACTATGGCGTATCACCCTATTGCAAACAAAAAAGAAAAGAAACCACCTATTCAAAAATCCTCTAAAACGTCCCCAAAAGCATAAGTGAATGACTATATAGATGATAAAAATAAAGTAAAGTCCGTCTCCCCCACTCAAAACTACCTACACTAGTTCCAGCTGATAATGAGACTATTGGCATCATGTTGGTGCCAGCGGTCGCAGTTGCAAGCGCTAAGTGAGCCGGCATTGTAGCGATCGGATACGTTTGTGTTAGTTTCGTGGCTGCGTATCCTGCAGGAGGGGGAATCATGTCTACCCTGTGGTTTAGTTTGTCGTGTTCTAAGTTCCTGACTTTAGGTTTGCTTATGTTGACGCTGTGAGGGGCGATGGGGTTTTCATTGTAGCAAGTGAGGCCGCTGAGGAGGTTTTATGTGATCACTCTAAGGGGCCTAGGCACCCCTCCTATGAGCTCTGAGAGTGTCGCAGGTTGAGGTTTTGTATGGTCGGAGGCTCACTAAGTGATCCTAGAGTAACAGTATGATCCTGTGTTGCAACCTCCATGCAGAGACCGATCGCATATGTCTGCTCACCCGCTTGCTTAACACAGTCAGGTGTCAGATAAGTAGTGTCTGTGTTGATAATATATCTCTGGTATTGCCACGTGAACAATGTCTCGCTGAGCTATGGTTTGCATAGTTAGAAAGGTGTAGGATGTCTGGAATATCTGAAAGGGGATCATCATGTGCTGCATAAACTAAAAGACCAGCCCAGGTGTAGACCAGCGAGGAGGATCTTCACCCCAAGGTAAGGGGTTTGTTGAGATTCTTGAGAAGCCTGGTCTCACCCCATGCACACCTCTTGAGTCCTTAAAAGAGTTGTGTATCTTCTTCCTTCATGATTTACCCCTAAACCCTGATACAGACTGAGAACCAGTTATATCGCTGAAAGAGTTGTCCTTTACACTATACTGTATCATTCAGAAATCACTATTGAAGAAGATACATAGGAATTCAGGTAACATTGGATGTCATCCCTAGCTAACTGGAACTTCCAAGAAGAGGTACCCCAGTTCACTATCGAGGAAATCACCAAGCTGCTACAAGATAAGCACCTGCTTCCTCCAGAAGAACCTAAAGACCTTCAAGTCTGGCCCTGTAGGAGAGCAATCACAGAGTCCATTTCAACCCAGAGGTACAGGCTAGGCCAGTACAGAGAACAGCATCCCTAAAAGTATTTCATAAGAGACTGGCAAAAGCTCAGAAAGTTTAGTGCAGCAACTGCAGTTGGAAAGTCAACCCTATCAACCACTACCTATGCTGTAAGACTAGGCAACAACAGGAACTTAAGAAGGCAAAAAGGCTACAGTGGAAAAAGGGTTTATATATTAGAAACGGCGATAAGCAAATCCATAGATTCTTCTGTAAAGACTTTTGCTGTGACGACCATTGGGATGCAAGAATCTACTTTAACCACTGAGTACCAGGTACTACAAGTGGTAACAGTCACCCCAGATCCAGGAAAAGCACCAGTACTATACTTGTGCCTATCGTCAGAGACTGACACTGTAATAGCAAGTTTTCTACTAGATGAGGAATTGGAGGACACTACCCTCAAATTCCTGGAACATCTTACGAAATCTAAGGTTAATAACCTTATAGTTGGAGTCACTACTCTCCTAGACACAGCAAGTACACCAGGAGAGTGAAGGTAAGATTGTTCTCTATCTATACAAGAATGATCTTATTATGCTACATCAGAACCACCCCGTTACCGTAGTTTATTTTGACAAACTCAGAATCCTCCTACTCACCATCCTAGACCCTAGTATCAATGAGTTCATAGTAGCAAAAAGGTATAGGCATTATTTAAATGTCTACTAGGGAAAGGCTTCCAGATCCACCTGAGGATCAAGAAGAGGTGTACACTATCCTAGGCTTAGAGGAACTAAGGTTCTTCTAAGATATTTATAACCTCAACAAGGTCCAAGCAGTTGCACAGTACCAAAGGATCATAGACTGGATTAGAGAACACTATAATTCCAGTGTTGACAAAGAACAAGAGGTTAAGAACCTGAGACAACAGTAAGTTATAGATTAGTAGTAAATCGACAGCCTAAAAAGGGAGAGAGTACTAGAAAGTAAATAACTTGAAAGCTGAAGGTGTTACAGCAGGTGTCTTTAGTATGGTAAAGGCTCAGTAAAGTGCAAGTGCCACTCAACAGAGAAGGTATTACTGAGTAAACTTAGATATCTTAACTGTTCTAAGTCTGGATCTACAAATACACTTTCCTATATTTGAAGATGAAAGAGAAGTAAAGTTTGAGACTAAGAACGAATATATCCTTAAGGCTCATAGCTAGTCTATAGACTAAAGAGAGAAGGAAGGAAAGAACACAGAAGTGATGATAATCTATTCCCTATTTAAATACACTTTTTCCTTTAGCGGGGCGTCTTTTTCACTAACTTAATAGGATGGACTAGCTAGAAGAGAAAGGAAATAAAGATAGTGATATGGCGAAAAAGAGCGGAAAAGAAGAAAGGAAAAAGAAAAGAAAAAAGAAAAAGGAAAAGAAAAAAGAAAAAGAAAAAGAAAAAGGAAAAAGAAAAAGAAAAAGAATAATCCAAAAATCCTCTATCCTATCCTCCACACATTTCTCAATGCAAAGAAAGTCCTCCTCTCTTTTCCTGCCTTCTACTCTCCCTAATCCAGTATTACGAGGGGCAGTTCTGGTGTACCTTTTTTCAGGGGTGGCCTTCCAAGTCCTTTTTTGATGAGCTTCTTCCATAGGTCTAGGTTGTTATAGAGTACCGTTTTGATTTTCATATTTTTGGGGATGTCTTTTTTCGGGCTGTGTGATGATGGACACTCAAGGAACAAGTGTTTGATATTTTGTTAGGCTGTGCAAAGGTATATGTTATGCTCTCTATCCTATAGTATCTAGTTCAGGATATACACTTGTCCTATTCAGAATTAGTATGCTCTTTTTGCTGTGAATCTGTGAAGGTGGTCGTACTTGTCTGTTTATGGGTTCTTCCTTCCCATGTAGATTTTGAGTTTTTCCTTGGTCATTTTCTTTATTGAACACAGAAGCGATGAAACTCTTTTCCCTTTACTAAAACTAAATACACTCTTCTCATAGTAGGACCTCTTAGCACTAACTTAATAGGATGGCCTATCTATAGAAAGTTCCTCCTCTTGACTGACTGAGAAGAAATCCTCCGCCTACCTATGCTAAAAAGAGAAAACACAGACAACTACATACACAAGGTAACCAGGTCAAAGCAATCACTAGGCGAACCTTAAAAGAATGAAAGAAAAACCCCCTACATGAACTACATGACTGTACAAAAACAGAAGAAAAAAGAGAAAGAGAAATGCGCAAACTCCTCCTCTCTTCACCTAAGCAGAAAAAACATTTGTTCCTAAGCAGAAAACGTAAAAGAAAAAGGCTAAGAAAGGGGAAACCTTATCTTTTATTCCCTTTTATTTTTTTTTACATCCCATATCCCCAGTGGGGCTAAGAAAGGGGAAACCTAAACTCCTCCCATAGTTATGGACTTATCCTTCCTATTAGACTTGGCAAGTTTGGCCTAGATCATCGTTACGCAGATCAGATCATTCGCTTTGTTTAGGCCAGAGAGGGTTCACACATCAGAGGATGGTGTTCTCGCAGGTGAAGCCTTTCAGTTGTTTGCAGTCGGCAACACTGCAGGTGTTTTCAGAGATTGTGTAGGGGCCAGTAGAAAGTTGGCAGCATAGAGGTGACTAGTAGTTCTGAACAGGGTGTCTAAACTTCGAGCAATGGGAGCATTGGGTGTCAGTACCAAAAGGAATATACTTTATGGTACAACAGGTTTTCTTTAGGATTGTGAGGCCCTTAAGGATATAGGCCTCATTATTATTATCAATAACAGTGATCACCAGGGAGCTGTGATTATGTTTGTTAGTTTTTGCGCTGGATGTCAGCTAGCGTAGGGTCATCGCTAGAGTGACACCGGAGTTATAGCATTCGATCTCTTGATAGAGGCGAGACATCTGTCCTACGGTGTTGAGGTCAGTGGTAGTCAGGATAGTATAGATGATATACTTCTTCCATGTATGGTTGTGGTTAATTCCTTTGACTTCGCTGAACTCGCCAACTACTTTAGTAATAATGGCTTGGTAGGCAAGGACAGCGGCGGCGGTAATTGTCTACATGGTGGTAAGAATGAGCGTGGTGGGGTTGTTGTTGTAGCATATTTAGATTCATGAGAAAGAGGGAGCTTTGGCCTTATCCTAGGCTGAGTTAACTCAGTCGTGGATCTGAATGTGGGCATCCTTACCGAACGCTGATAGTTCCTTGATATCAATGATAATTTCTCGGTCACGGTGAGTGAGATAGTTTGGGAGCAGAAGGGGGGTAGTTGGGAGTAAGTCCTTCTGGGTAACTGGACCACCCTTCTTCTTCTGTTTTTTAGAGACAACTTAAGCCTAGGTTTGAGCGTCCTGGGCTTGTTGCAGGGTGGGGAGAGATGTAGAGGTGGTGGTGATTGAGCGAAGTTTTCAGCTGTCTTTCGCAGTCGCTCTTTGTTATTTTTCAATGTCCTTCAGGGAGTCAATAAGTTCTGGGGGAGGGGGTGAGGACTCAGCATTGGGGGCTAGGGTTTCAGTTACGGGTTGGGGCGGTCTTGACTCCAAAGCGGTAACTTGGTTAGGAAGGTCTGCTTGGGTATTGGTGATGGTGGTAAGAGTCAACTGGATAGAAGCCAGCGACTGTTGGATGTTAGGTAGGTCTCTTGCGAAAAAAGTGATAGGGTTGGTCTTGTTGTATGACTCTATGGCTATGACCTCTTACACATTGCTTCCTGTGAAGGTTTGGGTTCCAGCGGTGTTGTATCTTAGGAGTTTGCCGAACTCGGACGTAGCGATGTCTGCCTGGATTTTGTAGAGGGCTTCTAACTGTTGAATAGTGGCAGGGGAGGGGAGGGGTCCTTGGTGAGGGAGGATAGGGGTAGAGGAGAAGGGCTTGGGCAGGGGCAGGAGGGAGGCGGGGTTATGGCGACGATGCGACATTGCTGAATATTGGAGTTTGAAATTCCAAAGATGTTGTAATTTCAAAAAGTAGAAGTAAGAAGGTCGGGGAGCCTGGAATGTGGGGGTGACTATACTCTTTTCCTTCAGTCACAATCTCTAGTAGATGGGTTTACATGAACTTAATTGGATGGCCTAACTAAGAGAGGGAGCAATACATCACTAAGCGCTGTCAGGGTAACCCTTCATATAGCTATTGTAGTCATCAGTCACATTCGCTTACAAGGACTGAACCAGTAATTAGGCAACATTGCACAGTGAGGGAAAACTCACTTATGTTACAAAACCCATGACCGACTGGAAATTCATGGTATGGAATGAGGTGAGGGGGATATGAACCCACAATATTGTAAGTTACTACACAATAATACCAGGACAGCTATACCACTAGACCATCGTCACCTTGGAATACAGAACCCATGAAACTTATTTCCTGCAGTCACACTCTCTAGCGGGTGGCACTATTTACAAACTCAATCAAATGGCCTACTAAGAGAGGGAGCAATACATCGCTAAGTGCTGTTAGGGTAACCCTTTATACAGCCATTGAGGTCATCGGTTGCATTCGCTTACAAGGACTGAACCAGTAATTAGGCAACCTTATACAGTCAGGGAAAATTTGTTTACGCTACAAAACCCATGACCAACAGGAAATTCATGGTATGGAATGAGGCCAGCAGGATTTGAATACACGACATTGTACACTACTGTACAACGACACCAGGACAGCCATACCAGTAGACCTTCCTTACCCTGAACACAGAAGCAACTATACTTCTCTTCCATCGGTTATAATCTTGAGTAGAGCGGCACTATTTTTGAACTTAATCGAATAGCCTAACTAAGAGATGGAGCAATACATCGCTAAGTACCATCAGGGTAACCCTTCATATGGCCATTGAGGTCATCGGTCGCATTCGCTGACAAGGACTGAACCAGTAATTAGGTAACCTTGCACAGTCAGGGAAAACTCACTTACAAGGACTGAACCAGTAATTAGGCAACCTTACACAGTCAGGCAAAACTTACTTATAAGGACTGAACCAGTAATTAGGCAACCTTGCACAGTCAGGGAAAACTCGCTTACAAGGACTGAACCAGTAATTAGGCAACCTTGAACAGTCAGGAAAAACTCGCTTACGCTACAGAACCCATAACCAACCATAAATTCGTGGTATAGAATGAGGCGAGTGGGATTTGAACCCATGATATTACATGTTACCACATAATGATACTAGGACAGCTATACCACTAGACCATCCTCACCCCGAACACAGAAGCGACAATACTCTATTCCCTATTTAAATACACTCTTCCTATATTAGGGCGACTTTTATACGAACTTAATTGAATGGTATAACTATGAAAAGAGGAAATACAACCAGCGATATGGCTAAAACAAAGGAAATCTACTGCTCCTGCCATTTGCATTACCCTTTGAACAATAGAAATCCTCTGCTCACCCTGACCATAAATTTGACCGATAGACACAATAATAGGCTTGATAGAGATCGGTGGCCAAACCCTATTACCTGAAATCTGCAAGGTTAAATCGTTGATTACCCTCCTCAGAACTACCTTTTGAATCATCCGGTCGCTTATCAACAAGAAAAGAAAATGCTACCCGATGCGACCGAGAGAGAGAGGGGCTATACGCCACCACATCTTTCGTTCGTAGGGTACGACACTCTGGAAGGCTGGAACACCTCTCCTAGGAGCTCTGAGAGTGTTGTGGGTGATTTGGCGAGTACCCAAGACACTCAGTTATTAAGCGAGGTGAGCAGGTTTGTGAGCGCATCTTGCTCAGGAAGTACTAGGAGAGGGGTTGGACACCGCTGTGTCCTTGGCAGAAGTGGGGGGGGGTGGGGGACATTGTGAACAACCGTCTACATGCTATATAGTACAGTTACGAATAAGGTGAGTAGCACAGAGGGGGACTCTTAACCCATCAACAGTGACTACCATTCAAGGCCTACAGGACACTGTATCACACTGTCCAGTTGCTGAACACAGAAGCGACTATACTCTTCTTCCATCGGTCACAATCTCTAGCAGAGCAGCACTATTTGCAAACTTAATTGAATGGCCCAACTAAGAGATAGAGCGATACATCACTAAGCGCTGTCAGGGTAACCCTTCATACAGCCAGAGCACAGAAGCAACTATACTCTTCTTCCATCAGTCACAATCTCTAGCGGAGCGGCACTATCTACGAACTTAATTGAATAGCCTAACTAAGAGATGGAGCGATACATTGCTAAGCGCCATTAGGCTAACCCTTTATACAGTCATTGAGATCATCAGTTGCATTTGCTTATAAGGCCTGAACTAGTAATCAGGCAACCTTGCATGGTCAGAGAAAACTCGCTTATGCTACAAAACCTGTGATCAACCAGAAATTCATAGTATGTAATGAGGCTAGTAGGATTTGAACCTACAACATTACATGTTACTGCATAATGACACCAGGATAGCCAGACCACTAGACCATCCTCACCCCGAACACAAAAGCGACTATACTCTATTCCCAATTTTAGATACACTTTTCATCTAGTGGGATATCTTTTTCTCTAACTTAATAGGATGGACTAACTAGAGAAGAAGGAAGAAAAAAGAGCAACATGGCAAAAGTGAGAAAATAAAGAAAAAGAAAAAGAAAAAAGGAAAAAGAAAAAAGAAAAAAGAAAAAGAAAAAAGAGAAGAGAAACAAGAGAAAAAATGCAATCCTCCACATTCCTGAAACTTCCTTCTGTGATGTAAGTCCTCCTGTTGCTTACCTTCTGCTCTTCTACTCTAGTACTACATGTGGGGATCCAGTGGTCTACTTTTCAGGGGTGGCCCTTTAAGTCCTTCTTTTACCAGCTTTTCTCACATCTTCAGGTCATCGTAAAGTAGGGTTTTGATCTTCGTGTTTGCAAGGATATTCTTATATGGACTATGTGGGGACAGGCATTCAAGGAGGAAGTGTTCAATGCTTTGACTGTTTCTGCAGATGCAGATGTTATAGTCTCAGTTCCATGATATGTAGTTGGGTATGTGGGCCTGCCCTATTTTGAATTGGTAGACTCTTGTCGCTGCGAATCTGGGGAGGTAGTTGTACTTGTCAGTTTAGGGGTTCTCTCTTCTGGTGTACTCCTTGAGTTTTTCTTGAGTCATTTTCTTGATTCGCTATTTTATCATGCTCCTTGTGAGGATGCTCTTCTAGCTGGGGGAATTTTTCTTCAGGGCTTTTAAGGATTTTTTCGCTTCTTCGTCTGCTTTTTTGTTTCCTTGGATACCTTCTTGTACTGGAACCCAGTCCATGTTTGCCGCTACATTTTGCTCTTGTAGTCTAGCTTTTATGTCGAAGATTTGTTGAGTGACATGTTGTGTACTAGAGAGGTAGGGGGCTTTGGGCGGCAGTGAGCATGGCTTGTGAGTTGCTAAGGATTGTCACTCTTTGGACTATGGGATGTTTCTTCTTAAGGTTTTCAGTGACCTCAAATGCTAGTCTTATGGCTTCCAGTTCACTGTCGAAAACTTGTGGGCCCATCCCTAGGCTTTTGCTGATCGTAAGGATTTGCTCTTGTCCAGTGTATGCTACAAGTCTGATTCCTATGTAGTTTTTGGTTCCCATTTGCAATGCATCAGTAAAGAAAGCTAGGTGGTTGTTTTCGAAGATTCTTGGGAAGGTTTCGAGTTGTTCTTTGTTATTTTTGAACTTTGCAATGGCTGGTTTGCCTTTGGTTTTGATGGGCTACGTGCTTGTGGGGGGGGCCAGTTTGGCATGCGAGAATGGCCTGTATCATAGTTCTTATCTTATGGTCCAGAGCATCGCGTCTATTTGGGGTATCCTCATCATAGACCATATGCTTGAGAAAGTTTTGCAGCTTTATATAGGTGTCCTAGGTAGATGCATGACATTGTTGGGATGGTCTATTAGGTGGGATATTATATCGAAGTTGGGATAGTCTCTTCCTAGCGATAGGAGCCTTGCCCCGTAGTTGGCCTGGTATCTTATGACTTCTATTTCAGGTAGGTTTAGGCCTACTTCTTTGATGGCTTTTTCATTATTTGTGGTCCTAAATATCCTGCAGGCCCACTTTGCTACCTGAGCTGACCCTTTTTCGAGGATTTTGATATCCTTATCGGTTAGGAGGTTGGGGTGAAAGGTGTCTATGCCATAGTATAGAGATGGGTATATGACTGCTCTGACCAGCCTTTTTACCATATGTACACTGAGTCCCTTAGCTCCTGTAGCCAGTCTGCTGATATTATGTAGGCTGGCTTATGCCTGTCCTAGTCGGTGTTAGCAGTGCTATGTGTGACCTCCGTTCTGATGTAGCATGACTCCCAGGTATCTGACTATTTCCTTGTGGTGTATTACTTCTCCCATTACCATTATTGGTGTTCAGTTTTCCAGTTTAGCCCATCCATGTTGGAGTTCTGTTTTTCCTAGAGATAGAGAGAGCAGAAGGTTTTCTAATTTTTCCCTAAAATCTTTTTCCACAAACCTTTCCAATATCCTGCAGTTTTCTTGGTAGCTTTTACTTGTACAAAGGAGACATATATCATATATGTACATGTAAACCTTGATGTTCATCCCGCTGTCTCTTGGCAGTGCTGCCATATATATGTTGAAGAGGAGGGGGGAAATGGGTGAAACACAGAAGTGACAAAACTCTTTTCCTTCGGTTACACTCTCTAGCGAGTAGCACTATTTGCGAACTTAATCGAATAGCATAAGTAAGAGTGGGAGTGATACATCATTAAGTGCTCTCAGGGTAACCCTTCATTTAGCAAATACAGAAGTGACTATACTCTTTTCCTTCAGTCACACTCTCTAGTTGATGGCTTTGCTCAAACTTAATCAGATAGCATAACTAAGAGAGGGAGTAATACATAACTAAGCACAGGTAGGGTAACCCTTCATACGGCTATTATAGTAATCGGTCACATTCGGTTACAAGGACTGAACCCATAATTAGGCAACCTTGTACAGTTAGGAAAACTTGCTTATGCTACAAAACCTGCAACCAACTGGAAATTTGTGGTATGGAATGAGGTGAGCAGGATTTGAACCTACGACATTGCACATTACCGCACAATGACACCAGCACAGCTATACCACTAGACTATCCTCACCCTAAACACAGAAGCAACAACACTCTTTTCCCATTACTTCAACTAAATACACTCTTCCCGCAGTAGGACGGCTTTGCGTGAACTACATAGGATGGCCTGGCTATGGAAAGTTCCTCCTCTTAACTGACCAAAAAGAAATCCTCCACCTACTTGTACTGAAAAGAAAACACAGACTACTACGTATAAAAAGCTGACTGGGGAAAAATAATCACTAGGTGAACCTTAAAACAATAAAAGAAAAACCCCCTATATGGACTACACGACCGAGCAAAAATAAAAGAGAAGAGAAAAGGAGAAACGTGCAAGCTCCTCCTCACTTTACTGAAGCATAAAAACTTTTAGTTCCACCGCAGAAAAGATAATAACAAGGTAAGGAAAGAAGAAACTAAACTCCTCCCATAGTGGTAGACTTGTCCTTTCTATTAGACTTGGTAAGTTTGGCCTGGATCATCATCATACAGATCGGATCATTTGCTTTGTGGGGACCAGCACAATTCGCGCATCGGAGGACAGTATTCTCATAGGCAAAGCCTTTCAGCTGTTTGCAGTCAGTGACACTGCAGGTGTGTTTAGAGATTGTGTGACGGCCGGCGTAAAGTTGGTAGCAGGGAGGGCACTAACAGTTCAGAACCTGATGTCCAAACTTTGAGCAGCGGGAGCATTGGGTATCGGCGCCGAAGGGGATATACTTGATGGTGTGATAGGTTTTGTTGAGGATAGTCATACCCTTAAGGATGTGGGCCTCATTCTTATTATTGATAATAGTGATCACCAGGGAGCTATGATTCTGTTTGTTGATTTTTGTGCTAGATATCAGCCAGTATGGGGTCATCGCAAGAGTAACACCGGAGTTATATCACTCGATTTCTTGAAGGAGTCAAGACATCTATCCTACAGTGTTAAGGTCAGTGCTGGTTGGGACAGCATAGATGATGTACTTCTTCTATGTGTGGTTATGGTTAATTCCTTTGACTTCGCTAAACTCGCCAATAGCTTTAGTGATGACGGGTTGGTAGGTAATGTTATGGCAGGTGTCTTCAGGGTACAGAAAGGCTCGGTAAAGTGCAAGTACCACTCAACAGAGAAATGTGTTACTGAGGAAACTCAGATATCTCAACGTGTTCTAAGTCTGGATCCACAAGTACACTTTCCTACGTCATGCAGAAGAGAAGTAAAGTTTTCGAGAGTAAGAATGAATATATTCTTAAGGCTCATAGCTAGTCTGTAGACTGAAGAGAGAAGGAAAGGAAAGAACAAGAGGTGACCTTTCTTTTATTCCCTTTTTGTTTATTTTACATCCCATACCCCCAGCAGGGCGTATACTCTCAATCAAGAGCAAGAACAAAGCTAAAGAGTATAGGATGATCCTCTGCTCCAGCCGCTTGCCTTACAAAAGACAGAAAAATCCTCCATGCCTGCCACCGTGCATTACCCTCCCTAAAAACAAAGGAAATCCTCCTCGGCTCCTGCTTGTAACCTTTTCCTGAGGCTTACGATGGTCGCATCCGTAGTTCAGTCAGTCGGAAGTGGGGTGCGGATGCTCCTGGGGGCCTGGGCAACCCTCCTAGGAGCTCTGAGAGCGTTGCGGTTTGACAGGGCGAGCACCCAGGGTGCTCAGTCGTTAAGCGAGGTGAGCAGTTTTACGGTCGCTTCGTGCTCAGGGAGAATGTAAAAGCGGGGTATGACACCGCTGTGTCCTAAGAGAAGGTAGGGGTGTGCGACACATAGTGAATAACCATCTACGCAGTATACAGTATGGTCGCGAATAAGGCGAGTGGCACTGAGGGGGGCTCTCAACCCGTCAACAGTGACTACCGTTCGCTTCCTACAGGACACTGTATCGCGCTATCTAGTTGTTTGCTTGTGGGGGCGCGACCACTGTCGCAGCTTTTCGTAGAGGGGGACGACGATGTATCTCAAAGATCGTCGCGAGAGAGGAGCTCGCTGAGCGAGGAGGATCTTCATCCCAAGGTAGGGCGATTATCGAGATTCTTGAGAGTCCTAAAGAACAAGAGGTGACTTTACTTGTGCTCCCTCGGATCACTGATGTACGGACAGGGCATCGTACTCAATTAAGAGCATATGACATAGTCGCATAACACAGGAGCGATCTCGCTAAGTGCCGTTAGGGTAAACCTTCATATGGCCATTGTGGTCATCGGTCACATTCGCTTACAGGGACTGAACCAGTAATTAGGCAACCCTGTACAGTTGGGTAAAACTGGCTTATGCTACAAAACCCATGACCAACCAGTAATTCGTGGTATGGAATGGGATGAGTGGGATTTGAACCCACGACCTTGCACGTTACCGCACAACGACACCCGGATAGCCATACCACTTGACCATCCTCACCCCAAGAACAAGAGGTGACCTTTCTTTTATTCCCTTTTAGTCATTTTACATCCCATAGCCCCAGCAGGGCATTTACACTCAACCAAGAGCAAGAACATAACTAGAGACTACAGGATCATCCTCCGCCTACTCGTACCGGCAACCCGAGAGAAAAGAAAGAAAAAGGAAAAGAAAGCGCAGACAACTACGTACAAAAGCTGACCGGGGAAAAGTAATCACTAGGCGAACCTTAAAACAATGAAAGAAAAACCCCCTACACAGACTACACGACCGAGCGAAAAATAAAAGAGAGAAGAGGAAGAGAAATGCTCAAACTCCTCCGTACTTTACCAAAGTAGAAAAACACTCATTACATCGCAGGAGAAAGAAAAAAGAAAGACAATGTAAGGAAGGAGAAACTAAACTCCCCCCATAGTGGTGGAGTTATCCTTCCTGTTATTCTTGGCAAGTTTGGCCTGGATCATTGTCATACAGATCGGATCATTTGCTTTGTAGAGGCCGGCGCAGTTCGCACATCGGAGGACGGTGTTCTCACAGGCAAAGCCTTTCAGTTGTTTGCAGTCAGCGATACTGCAGGTATGTTCTGAAATTGTGTGGGGGCCGGCGCAAAGTTGGCAGCAAGGAGGGGACTGGCAGTTCTGGACTGGGTGTCCAAACTTCGAATAGCGAAAGCATTGGGTATCGGCGCCGAAGGGGATGTACTTGACGGTGCGACGAGTTTTGTTGATGATGGTAAGACCCTTAAGGATGCTGGCCTCATTGTTGTTGTCGATAATGGTAATCACAAGTGACCCGTGATTCTGTTTGTTGATTTTGGTGCTGGACATCAGCCAGCGCAGGGTCATAGCGAGGGTAACACCGGAGTTGTAGCACTCGATTTCCTGTCAGAGTCGGGACATATATCCTACGGTGTTTAGATCAGTAGCAGTCAGGATGGCATGGATGATGTACTTCTTCCATGTATGATTGCGGTTGATTCCTTTGACTTCTGCGAACTCGCCAACAGCTCTGGTTGTTATGAACACCGGTAGTGGTCAGCGTCAAGGTACCTGGACGATGCGCTATGATGGAGGTTACGCTTAGATTGTCAACATGTGAGTATGCCGTCTCTACCCTTCACCATTGTGTTAAGCGCTCTGG
>JABYPW010000109.1:0-38933 GCA_016880775.1 Phymatotrichopsis omnivora | reverse complement strand
GGCCAGAACACTGTATATGTGACGGGAGACTCGTTAGGGATGTAGATGTAGGTGTCGGCACAAGAAGCTTCACAAGAGGGTATTACTGAGTAGACTCAGATATCTCAACCGGCAAGCTAGAACCGCTTATGTCTTCACCTTTATCGTCGAGTCGGAAGAGAACAATAGTTTTTCGCAAGATGATAGCAAAATATATTCTTAAGGCTCAAAGATGGTACAAGATTTCATGTGATGGCTGAATAGAGAAGAAGAAGAAACAAAACACATCGCTCGTCTGCTCCCTCTTAAATACCCAATTCCAACCAAGTAAAAACAGAGAACTTTTACAAATGAAACGAAACCTAAAGAAACATTCCATCCCGATTCCCTTGCTCTTTCACGATTCCCTAGAAGGAGATCAGTTTCACGATCAGAGAATCGACAGAAGAGTTTTGGCTCAATCGTTCAGGACTTTTCAGACACGAGTCCTCTAGTCCTGTCCCCTAACGATGCGACCGATCAGCATATCACGATGAGATCAGGGTGACGAGTCCTGTCATCCAGTGCGTATGTCTGATCCCGTGCACGTCATGTTGTCAACGCCTCACTTTGCTTAGTCAAAGCTCCATGGCGACAACACCCGTCATGTGGTTCCATGGCTCAAGAGGTGATCATGGGTTTTGACATACCTAGCGATTGACTTGCACATGTTCTAATACCTAGGCAGACCACTTGGTACAGCTTATCTGTAACACTACACCCCTCCTAAGGCGCATGGTCCCCATGCGCAACAGTCAACAGGTTAGCAGAGGTTCGTCACTAGAGACAAGTGGGAATGTCCCTAGGATCGGGTGAGAGGATAACAGTCTGCAGGTTGTGAGAAGGAGACCCGCTTGGGGTTGAGTGTCCTGACACGGTGATGTATCCAACTCCTAGAGCAGTTATCATCAACCTTAGATAGAAGGAAGGTTTACTGACTCAATTCCTTCTCCTTCGCTTGCGCAGTGGTGCGTGGTCTTCTTCCATGGCCTTTTCTTCTGCATTGGGATGACGTTTACGGTAGTTGACCAGTTCTTCGATGGGTTCTCCATTTATCAAGAGGTTTTCCTCCAGTTCCCAGGAGCCTTCATCATTAGAGTATCCTTCCCATAGGACAAAGTATTGGAGCTTTCTAGACCTTCGATCATACTTGACCTTAGAGACTTCTCTGACAAAATGGTATTGCTCACCATCTTCGATTTCTGGAGCAGGAGCAGGAGTCCTAGGGAAGTTTGTAGATTCTCGATAGGGTTCAAGCTGGGAGACATGGAACACTGGGTGCATCTTCCAGGAAAATGGGAGTTTGAGCTTATAGGCCCTTTCCCCCACCTTTTGAATTATTCGGAAGGGTCCAGCAAACTTGGAGTCCAGTTTGTGGGAAGGCCGCGGAGAAGGGAAATTTCCCCATTTGAGAAGGACAAGGTCACCTGGGTTGGCTGAGGGGAAGTCCTGGTGATGTTTGTCATACCAAGTAACCGACTTGACCTGGGCATCCAGGAGTCTTTGCCGAAGGTCAGTCCAGGAGTGTTAGAGTTCCTCAGTGCCCTTGAAGTACATGACTTGCTGCATTGCATCCAAGGACAGATGGAATCCAAAATTTGTGAAGAATGGAGAAACTCCAGTTGACGAGGACTGAGAATTGTTATAGGCAAACTTAGCCAAGGGTAGAAAGAAAACCCAATCTGTCTGATCAAAGTTGATGTAAGCCCTTAGGTATGCTTCCAGGATTTGGTTGAGTCACTCTGTCTGACCGTCTGTTTGGGGGTGGGCTGCCGTAAACTTGGAGAGCTTGATCCCAAGCTTATCCATCACTTCCTTCCAGAAGGCGTCAAACTTGGGATCTCTATCCGAGACTATTTTAGTTGGCAACCCATGGAATCTCCAGATTTCGTGGACAAAGGTGTTGGCCAAGACCTGGGAGTTTGCACTTGGGCCCAAGGGTATGAAGTGCGCCATCTTGCTGAATCGATCCACAATGACCCATATCTGGGTAAAGCCATCGGAGGAAGGGAGGTCCGTAATGAAATCCATTGACACTGATTCCCACAGGCAATAGGGTATCTCAAGAGGAAGGAGTTTACCATAGGCCTTATGTCTCCTTGCTTTGTCTCTCTGACATTGGTCACAGGAGGATACATACTCAGCTACATCCTTCCTGACGGTTGGCCAGTAGAAGTCCCTATCGATGAGTTCATAGGTTTTATCACGGCCAAGATGGCCTGCCGCAGGATGATTGTGTCTGGATTCAAGGACCTGTTTCTGAAGGGAGAGTGGAACATACCAGAGGCCATTGTACTTCAGCAACCCCTGAGACACTGAATAGTGCCCAGTGGGAGTCTGAAGGTGGTCCTGGTACTCCTGATGCTGGGCAGATGCTGTCTTCATTTCTTCGACAAAGGTAGGGTGCAAGGCCGTTAGTGATCTTTCAACAGCTGCAATATACTGACCTTTCTTGAGGAAGAGGAGCCCTTGCTCAGGTGCCCCCTCTCTAGGGGCGTGGTCCCCACGGCGTGAGAGAACATCCGCCTTGGTATTATGGGTTCCCGGTCGGTAGACAATGCGAAAGTCAAAGTTACCCATTTTTTCCATCTACCTTACTTGCCTTTGGGAGAGAACCTTGGTTGTCGAGAAGTACTCAAGATTCTTGTGGTCTGTGATTACCGTTACAACATGGGCTGACCCTGCACACCACTGCCTCCATTAGTAGTAGAGACAATCGACTATGGCCAGCATCTCCTTGTCATATATCTCGTAGTTACATTCTAGGGGATGCATCTTCCGGCTATGGAACACTATAGGTCGGAGAGATCCATCAGGGAACTGGTGCAAGAGAACACCACCAATGGCAAAGTCGCTAGCATCAGTTTCCGCAACTAGGGGGAGAGCATGGTCATAGTGGACCAGTATAGGGGCAGTGGTGAACAATTCTTTGAGGGTATCAAAGCTAAGCTGTTCCTTGATTCCCTATGTCCATGGCTGGTCATTCTTTGTGAGGTTCATTAAGGGTGTCGCTAACTTAGAGAATCCTTTGATGAAGATTCGATAGAAGTTGGCGAATCCCAGAAACGAGTGCACATCACGGACTGTAGATGGTATGGGCCATTCCTTAACTGTTTTGACTCGATCTTCTGCCATTGACACTCCCTTGTCTGAAATCACAAAGCCTAGGAACTCAACTTCATGAACCGCCCAGATGCACTTCGAGGGCTTCAAGGCCAGTTTGTTTTCGTCTAGACGGCGGAGAACTTCCTGGACCAAACGATCATGCTCTTCCTTGGTTTCTGCATAGATGAGTGTGTTGTCTTGGTAGATGATGACGCCAAGATCTAGAAGATCATAGAAAATGGTGTTCATCATTTCCTGGAAAACCGAGGGTGCATTTGACAGGCCAAAGGGCATTACCAGATACTTAAACTGACCATACCTAGTTCTGAATGCCGTTTTCCACTCATCACCTTTGGCTATCTGAATGAGATTGTACCCATTCTTTAGATCAAGCTTGGAAAAACAACGAGATGCCCCAATACGGTCCCGCAGTTCAGTCATCAATGAATGGCAAGGGGTACCTGTTTTGGATAATCACCTTGTTAAAACCACGATAGTCTACACAGAGCTGAAGGGATCCATCTGCTTTCTTGACAAATAGGATAGGTGATCCTGCAGGGGACTTAGAAGGGCGGATTTTCCCTTCTTCCATCATTCTGGCAATGTATTCCTGCAGGGCCTGGAGCTCAGTTTCCGATAACTTGTACAGAGGGCCCCAGGGAGGTGTTGCTCCTTCCTTAAGGTCAATTTTGCAGTCCCATTCCCAATGAGGGGGTAGTGCAGAGGCAAGTTGCTCAGAGAAAACTGTGGGAAAGATCTGCTCCCACTTGGATCCTTCGGAGGCAGTAGAGGAGGAGACAGAGGAGGACCGAAGAAACACATTCGAGAAGTCTCTGACGGGTGCCCTTGTCATGGCTGCGCACCAGCGGCGAATGACTGCTTCGTTGATTAGGGTGTGCACCCACCCCACCAATGCACCACCAACCGCCTGAGTATTGGCATAAAAGTCATCATCACCTAGTAGTGAGAAGGCAGAGACCATTTCCACCTTGGTTGCTACAAGGTGTTTCCTACACTTCTCAGAGGGGAAGGGAACCAATTCTGCCTTGTCATAGTCGACGCAGGGCTCATGGTCACGGAACCACTTAACTGGAAGGTATATATCGATGTCCGTGCGTGTAGGGCCCACATTGAAGTCAATGAGTTCGCGATGGTTGAGGACCTGCATTTGCAGCTTTGGGGTATAATACCATTCATGCTTGCAGGAACCATCGTAGGTGTAAACGTTGACTGGGATGGTTCGTTTGATCTTCGGAACTGGCAAGCGGTAACTGATCATGGCTCCTGTGGCTCCATTGTCCAATTTGGCAATTGCTGTAAGAGCATGGGTCTTCGTTCCTGTAAGAGTGTGAGTTTTCCAGCATAGAGTCACTGGAACTTTGATACATGTGCCCTGTGCAGGGCCTTCCTTAGCAGATGACACAACAGACATAGTGGATACGTTCCCTGATCTCTCCTGGGAAGCTCGTGGCCGGAGCCCACTATACGACAAACTGAAAATATGAACGGTGCTAGTTGTAGGGTATGGGAAGGGGAAGAAATGATGCTTGGTAGTGAATGGTAGTTTGTTACATGTCCAGCATGTTTCGGCCTTCAGGCCATCCTCAGACAAATAGGGTTGGTATCATCAATAGAAATTACAAGCCTCAATACTGGCGGCCCTCCTACCAAGAACCATGGCACTTGCCACAGAACGCCAGTTCCTTAAACAATCAAAACTTGAGAAAGCAAGATAAACGAGCAAATAATTCTTTTGATAACAAAGGATAATAGTTCAGAGAACATAGGAAAAACTTCAAATCATGGGGATATCATCCCCCTCTTTCCAGGAGTCAGGAAGGTCTACCACCCTACTCGCCTGTTCCTTGTTTTTTCCCTTTTTTGAGGCCCTAGAGCTTTCTTCCTCTTCAGCTTCCAGGCTTGCTTTGCGTTTTGCCACCCTCTTCGTATTAGGTTGAGGGATGGTGCTCTTCCCTTTTGCAAAGCAGTCTTCGGTTTTGTGCGAGGTCCGTAGACTTTTTTGGCAGGCAGAGTTTTTCTTGGCCCAATCCAGTTCCTTGCCAGTGACATAGGGAAGTTCTGTTTTCTGAGTGGATCCAGACGGACGCTTCTCCTTCTAGCCAGGTTTTCTCTGGGATTGCTGGTTGGGCTTGGTGCTTGGTGCCTGCCCTTTCTATGCTTCGGCAGCAGCCGCATTGGCATCTTCCATGGCTAATCCTACCTGAATGAGCTTGGCTTCCCATTCTGCTGGAGTACGATACTCAGCTTGGAGGGCCATGGCTTGCCGAAGGTCCTTCTTAAGTCCCCTGGCTAACCATTCAACAAAGATTTCCAGCGGGTGGAGGACAATTTGATTCAAGGTCCTCATGCGACTGACATATTCCAGGATGCCTTTCGTCTGTCTTGCATTGACCATGTCCCGTAGGGAGGCTGGTTTCAAGAGATGCCTTCCAAAGTGGGTTGTGAGGGCTTCCTTGAAATCTGACCATATCACTGTAGAGCGGGTCCAGGTTGCATGACAGGATTCCCACCAAGCCATTGCTTGTCCAGTGAAGAAGGTTGACGTAAACTTCACCTTAACCCAATCATGTGGAAAAGAGTGGGCTTGGAGGTTGAAATAGGTTTCGCACTGCATCAGGAACTTATCGATGTCTTCGGGCTTCCCGCCAAACTTAGTTGGGTCGCTAGGTTTTGGGCCCTTAAAAGGACCTGGAATGGGTAGCTGGGCTACACTAGAGTAATAGGACTGAGGAGGAACAGGTGGGACAGGTGGGACAGATGATGGTCCCTGAGGAGCAGGGGTTTGCCTCGAGAGCATTCTGGAGATAATTGCTTCAACATCCACTAGCGAGAGTGGGTGTGGCTGCGGTGCCGGAGTAGGTTCCGGAGAAGGTCTTCGGGGTATAAAGGAATCGATGTCGACCACCTCTGAAGGCTTCCCTCTTGGCGTAGAACCTCTAAGGTAAGGAAGAGAATGACGAAACAGATTAGTGTCAGTCAAGGAGCTAATAGGAGACAGACTCCTTGGGGGGGGTAGGCTGGATCCAGGCTTCTTCATTTGCCTGTACTTTTCTTTCCATTCCGCCATATCGTTTTCCAGCTTGGAAATTTTTTCTTCCAATGCCTTAACTTCTTCCCTTCTTTTTGCTGAGGAGGAGGTAGAGGCTTCTCTCTGAGCCTCTAGATGATCGACTTCTTCCTGAGCCTTAGCTAGCTGGGTTTGGAGAAGTTGGAGAGTGCCCCTTTCCGCTGCGAGGTCTCGCTTAAGGGCTTCAATTTCTGCCAGCAAACCTGGTACTTGGGAGGCCCGCCCATCTGTCTCAAACCTTTTCTGGTTAAGCTCAGTCAACCTTTGCTGGGCGCTGAAAAGGTCTGATTCTAGCTGGTGAACCTTTGCACTGTGAGCTGCATTGGTCTCGGCTTCCCTGACTGCTGACTGACTTCGTTCTTTCTGGATCTGCTCGATTGCTTGAAGTAGATAGGTGGTGATAGTAGGGGGAAAGGCTACTATCATGGATGGGAGCTTCCTCTTGGATTCCCGATGAGTCTTGATCGTGGAGTAGAGAATGGTGGCAACATCATTTCTTTGCTTGAGGAAAGCAGCATCAAGGTCTTCCTTGGCTGCTTTGAAAACGGTTTCCCCCACAAAACTCCTACCATCAATGATGGCCTTGAGGGTTTTGTTGCATTCCCCAAGGATTGCTTCTTGGTGGGTTGTAGCATATTGGAGTTCTTCTGGTGACAAGGTAATCTCATGGGTCCCTGCAGAGGAAGTGGAAGAGCGTATGGCTCGTCCAGGCTGAGAAGGCCTGGCGAGACTGTTTCCAATGACCAATGTCAAGGCTGTGGTCGCTTCAGTCATTTCGACATCTTGAGAAGCCATCTTGTTAAGAATATAGTATGACGGGAGACTCGTTGGGGATGTAGATGCAGGTGTCAGCACAAGAAGCTTCACAAGAGGGTATTACTGAGTAGACTCAGATATCTCAACTGGCAAGCTAGAACCGCTTATGTCTTCACCTTTATCATCGAGTTGGAAGAGAACAATAGTTTTTCGCAAGATGATAGCAAAATATATTCTTAAGGCTCAAAGATGGTACAAGATTTCTTGTGACGGCTGAAGAGAGAAGAAGAAGAAACAAAACACATCGCTCGGGGGGGGGGGGGTAATTCATTTTTATTCTTTATGGTCGCATAAGCGACCATCTACAAAAGAACATGAAAAACACATCGCTCGTCCGCTCCCTCTTAAATACCCAATTCTGACCAAGTAAAAACAGAGAACTTTTACAAATGAAATGAAACCCAAAGAAACATTCCATCCCGATTCCCTTGCTCTTTCACGATTCCCTACAAGGAGATCAGTTTCATAATCGGAGAATCGACAGAAGAGTTTTGGCTCGATCATTCAGGACTTTTCGGACAATAGTCCTCTAGTCCTGTCCCCTAACGATGCGACCGATCAACATATCACGATGAGATCAGGGTGACGAGTCCTGTCATCGATCGTGTATGTCTGATCCCGTGCACGTCATGTTGTCAACGCCTCACTTCGCTTAGTCAAAGCTCTATGGCGACTACACCCGTCACATGGTTCCGTGGCTCAAGAGGTGATCATGGGTTTTGACATACCTAGCGATTGACTTGCACATGTTCTGGTACCTAGGCAGACCACTTGGCGCAGCTTATCTGTAACAGTATACCACTAGGCCACCAGGACCACCTGTACTCATCCTATTTTTTTTAACCTCATAGAGTCTACAGTTACACCTCGCTATACCGGATACTAACATTTTATCCAGTATAGTGAATATCAGGTATAGAGAAAATACAAAATCATAACTTTTTGTTTATACATTTACACAAGCTAAGGGGTTTCTAAAATGTTTGGTAAATGTGTATGGGGTAAATCTATTTTTACATAGCGGGCGGCCAAAGGCTGCCGATATCACTTGTATGGTATATAATTATATATCAGTAACTACAATAATATTTCCCAGGTATGAAGTGCCCTATGGTTTAATCATTTTTTTTCTTTTGTTTGAATTGTTACACTAGGTAGAAGTTGCACATACATCATCTATGGATATGGTGCAACAAAACCTATGGCACTACCTCAGTATCTAAGTACAACCCCTGAGGCAGGAGAAGAAGTGATGAAAAAGCATGCAGCAGTGAAAGAACAAAGAAAGGTAGGAGATAGAGTGAAGCAAGGCAGAAGAAGGAGTGAAGAAAGGCAGGAGAAGGAGTGAAGAAGGGCAGGAGAAGGAGCAAAGAATAACACAAAAATAGAAAGACACCTATTACATATGAGGGGAGGGAAGAAGCCAGATGAAAACTAAGAGAAATAAGGAATAACAGCAGGAACCTATCCTTTCACCAGGAGGAGGTGAAACTTACAAAACCCAGAAAAAGAAGAAGGGAAAAGCAACACCCTAATAGGGGGTATAGGATGTATAATAACTTTATTGGGAATTGAATTCAGTTAGCTGAAGAATATTCCTTTGTTATTTACTTAAGGCAGTCTCGAATCATCTTTTCTCCTTTGGTTATGTCTCTACTTTTTGTTAAGTGTAAATGCCCTGATGGAGGATGGGAAAGATGTAAAATAAAAGTTACAGAGAAAATAAGATATTAGCTAAAGAATAGATGTCTGTACCTTTTGGGTGTTCTCTACATGCTGTAGCAATTGCTTGGTGAAGGGGATGAGTGAGGAAGTCACCAATGTTTCGATAGCAGAATGATATTTCTCCATAAGCACTAGAGGAATATTAGGGGAAGGGGGATAGAAGGTGACTGTTGCAACATGTTGTGATAGTTGTTATGGTGTTTAGGTTTTCTAAATTTAGTAACAAGTCCCCTAGAGATATAGAAGTGGCTGTTTTTGGCAATGACAGGGACAACAACAGATGAGGATTTCTTGTTAGTGGCCTTCTCCTAGGTAGTGACACAGAAGAGGGTTTGTGCAAGGAGCACTCTATAGTTTTGAATATCTTAATCTCCTTATAGCTCTTAGACATGTGTTCAAAATTAGAGACATGAGGGGCTTAGGCTAGCATGTTTTCCATGTACTTTTTGTAAAGGAAGTTGCAGCAAAGGCTAGTGGTGTTAGGGAAGCACTTCCTACTTGCTTCCTCAATGGTCACTTTGTAGGTAATAATATGTTAGGTGGTTATGTTTTCTATGATGGGGAGGAAATATTGCATAATCTAGCTTTTCAGATGGATCAGATGTGGTAGGTAGAGGGAGCTTTCTTAGAGACAAGAGACTTGTTGAGTTCATCTCATACTTGTAATGGGATTAAAGTCAGCCATTTGTTCCTCAAGGTTAATAATTATCTCTCATTCTCACTTAGCTGGGTAGTTTGGGGCAGGAGCAGAGGTGGTGGCATTGGGTTGTGGGGTAGCTTGGGGTTTATCTTTTCAGTTCTTCTTGATAACTTCAGCCTAGGAGTGATTATGGGGATTCACTGTAGCCAATGTGATTGTGGCATTAGGCAGCACAAGGTGCTTTGCCAGTTGTTATAATCAAAGGTGGAGTTCCATGAAGGGGCAAGTTTCTTCTTAGCTTCAGCAGTTTTTAAGGTCTCTAACTATATCTTTCTAATAGATTCAGCAGTTTTTAAGGTCTCTAACTATATCTTTCTAATAGATTCAGCAAGAACTACATCTAAGAGAGCAGGGGCTGTAGTTTGGGCTATGGTGGAGTTACAGGTGGTAATAGCTTCAAGTTCATTAAGGCATTATTCAATCAACTATTAACTAGCTTAGAGAGTAGAGACACACTGTTGAATCCTTTTAATACCTTCTTGTACTCCCTTAGTCTCTATGTACAGCTAGGGCATCACACTCAATCAAGAGCATATGACATAGTCACATAATACAGGAACAAACCCACTAAGTACTGTCAGGGTAACCCTTCATAGAGCTGAATCCTTTCAATAGATTATTAGAGACCATATATTATATTCCTTTAATTACTATTGTATGGACAGGGCATGTACACTCAATTAAGAGCAAAGACATAAATGATATACATAGGAGTGATACTTGCTAAGTGCCATCAGGGTAACCTTTATCTGGCCATTATGACATGGACTCACCAGCAATTATAGAACCATGTACAGTCAGGGAAAAATTGCTTAGACTGTAAAACCTATGATTAACTAGGAAATCATAGTATTAAGGAGTAGTAATAAGTAGGATTTGAACCTATGACATTGTGTGTTACTGCACAATAATACTAGGATAGCCATACCACTACACTATCCTTGCCCCTTGACTATTAGAAACTAGGGAAGGTGTTGTTATAGAAGTCCAGCTAAGATAATTTCAGCACTGTATCAAGTACTACATTTTGGTAAGTGACTAATGTAGGGTATCTGTAAGTAAATATATGTAGAACTACATCAGAAAGGGGATCACTAATCAAATCAGTGACAGTTTGAAGAGAGGAGGACATTTAGTCCATAAGTGCAGGAGGGTGAGGAGGGGTTAGGTTGAAGATCAACATTATAAGATGACATGATATTTGTTGTGTTATTGAGGTTTTATATATTTAGTAACTGAGTATGTTATAATGGAGAGCATTGACCTTGCTCTATAATTATGGGAGGGATATTATGTGGTGGAGGGAATGATGATGATAATTGCAACATGTTATGATAGTTGGTGTAGTTGTTATGAACACCAGTAGTGGTCTGCGACAAGGTACCTGGACAATGCGCTATGATGGAGGTTACACTTAGATTGTCAACATGTGAGTATGCCATCCCTATTCCTTCACCTGTCACAGATAACTGTACCAAGTAGTCTACCTATGTACCAGAATGTGTGCAAGTCAACTAGAAGGTATGTCAGAACCTTTACTTGTCCTCGTATGTCAGAACCTATGACCACTCCTTGAGCCACAGAACCACATGATGAGTGTTGTTGCCACAGACCTTTGACTAAGTGAAGTGAGGCATTGACAACATGACACACATGAGATTGGACATATGCAATTGATGACAGTGTTACAGATAACTGTACCAAGTGGTTTACCTAGGTACCAGAATGTGTGCAAGTCAACTAGTAGGTATGTCAGAACCTGTGATCACTCTGTGAACCATGGAACCACATGATGAGTGTTGTCGCCACAGAGCTGTAACTAAGTGAAGTGAGGCATGGACAACATGACATACTCGAGATTGGATATATGCGATCGATGATGGGGCTTATGACCCTAATCTCATCATAATATTCTGATCGGTCGTATTGTTGGGGGACAGGGCTTGAAGAGTCTTTTCTCTAAAAAGTCCTGAACAATCATGCCAAACCTTTCTTCTTTGATTCTCTGATCGTAAAACTAATCTCCTTATAGGGAATTGTGAAAGAATAAGGGAATCATGATGAAGTGTTTCTATGGGGTTCATTTCATTTGTAAAGTTTCTCTGTAGCTACTTGGTTGGAATTGGGTATTTAAGAGGGAGCAGATAAGTGATGTGTTTTGTTTCTTCTTCTTCTCTCTCTAGCTGTCATAAGAAGTCTTGTACCATCTTTGAACCTTAAGAATATATTTTGCTATCTTCTTGACAAATTCTCTGTCCTCTCCTGACTCTTCAATAAAGGTAGAAAACACAAGCGGTTATAACTTACCAGTTGAGATATCTGAGTTCACTCTGTAAGACCCTCTTGCAAAGCTTCTTGTGTCTATACCTGTGTCTACATCCTCAACGAGTTTCCTATCACACTATATTCTCATTGAGATGGCTTCTCAAGATATCGAAATGACTGAAGCAACCACTGCCTTGACATTGGTTGTGGGAAACAGTCTCGCTAGGCCTTCTTATCCTGGTTGAGCCACACACTCTTCCTGGTTCCTCCGTAGGGACCCATGAGATTACCTTGTCACTGGAGGAAATGCAATATGCTACAACCCATCAAGAAGCAATACTTGGGGAGTATAATAAGACCCTCAAGGCCATTGTTGATGGAAGGGAGTTCTTGGGTGAAACTGTTTTTAAAGCAGCAAAGGAAGACCTTGATGCTGCATTCCTGAAGCAAAGAAATGATGTTGCCACCATTCTCTATTCCATAATTAAAGCTCATAGGGAGACTAAGTGGAAACTCCCATCTATGATAGTAGCCTTCCCCCCTACCATCACCACCTATCTGCTCCAAGCAATTAAGCAGATTCAGAAAGAATGAAGTCAGTTGGCAGTTCAGGAAGCAGAAACCAATGCAGCTCATAGTGTGAAGGTGCACCAGCTGGAAACAGACCTCTTCAATGCCCAGCAATGGTTGACTGAACTCAACCAGAAAAGGTTTGAGACAGATGGCCAAGCCTCCTAAGTTCCTGCCTTACAAGCAGAAATTGAACTACTCAAATGGAACCTTGCTGTGGAAAGGGACACCGTGCACCTCCTCCAAACCTAGCTGACCAAAGCTCAAGAAGATGTCCTTCACCTAGAAGCCCAGAGGGAAGTCTCCAACTCCTCCTCATCAAAAAGGAAGGAAGAAGTCAAGACTCTAGAGGAGAAAATTTCCAAGTTAGAAGGAGATTTGGAGGAGTGGAAGGAGAAGTACAGGCAGATCAAGAGGCCTGGCTCAAACCATTTCCCAACAAGAAGTCCATCACCTATCAGCTCCCTGACTGACACAAACCTATTTCATTACTCACTTCCTGATATCCGGGGTTCTGCAATGCCTAGAGGACACCCTGAGGTAATCAACATTGACTCCTTTGTCCCCTGAAGATCGTCACCATAACCTACCCTAGCACCACAACCGCAAGCACTCATGGCTATGGATGTTGAGGCCATCATGTCTAGGATTCTAGCAAGGCAAACACCCACTCCTCAGGGACGACCAGCAGTCCCACCTGTTCTTCCTTCTCAGTCCTAGTACTCTAGCATGGTTCAACCACCGGTACCTGGCCCCTTCAAGGGACCCAAGCCCAGTGACCTGACCAAGTTTGGCGGGAAACCAGAAGAGATCGACAATTTCCTGATGTAATGTGAGACAGACTTCAATCTCTAGGCCCACTCCTTCCTACATGATTGGGTCAAGGTAAAGTTCTCATCAACCTTCTTCACAGGCCAAGCAATGGCCTGGTAGGAATCCTGCCATGCAATGTGGACCCGACCAACAGTAATATAGTCTGACTTCAAGGAAGCCTTGAAAACTCATTTTGGGTGGCATCTCTTGAAGCCAGCAGCTCTTCAGGACATGGTGAATGCCAGGCAAACAAAGGGGGTCTTGGAATATGTCAGCAGGATGAGAACTCTGAACCAAATTGTTCTTCATCCACCAGAAATATTCGTCGAGTGGCTGGCTAGGGGCCTCGAAAAGGAGCTAAGGCAAGCCATGGGACTCCAGGGCAAGGACCTTACCCCATCCCAATGGGAAGCCAAGCTCATCCAGGTGGGATTAGCCATGGAAGTTGCTGATGCTCCTGCTGCTGAGTCTCTGAAGGGCTAACCATCTAACTCTAAGCCCAACCAGCCATCTCATTGGAAACCTGGCTAGAAGGAGAAGCATCCATCTAACAACAATCATAAGACTGACCTTCCCTATGTTACTGGAAAGGAGTTGGAATGGGCTAAGAAGAATTCAGCTGGTCAGAAATGCCTACACACATGACATAAGACTGAGGAATGCTTTGCAAAGGGCAAGAACACCATTCCCCAGCCAAACACGAAGAGAGCAGCCAAGCGCAAGGCCACTCCAGACCCAGAAGACGATGAAAGCTCCCAGGCCTCGAAAAAGAGTAAGAGTAAGGAACAGGCAAGTTAGGTGGTAGATCTCCCTGACTTGTGGAAAGAGGGGGATGACATTCCCATGATTTGAAATTGTTGAGTGGAGTTTCCTTGATCTCAAAAAGTTTTGAATTTTTGCATGCCCTTCCTTTTCCTTTGTCAAAAGAATTGTTTGCTTTCCTTTCTCAAGTTTTGATTTTTGTTAGGAACTGGTGTTCCATGGTGATAAACCATGGTTCTTGGGGGGGAGGGCTGCCAGTATTGAGGCATGTAATTCTCATTGATGATACCAACCCTGTTTGTCTGAGGACGGCCTGAAAGCCAAAACATGCTGGCCATGTAACAAACTACCATTCACTGTCAGCATTGTTCTTTACCATCCCATACCCTGCAAACCTGTACCTTTTCAAGCAATCTACTTGTTGTCGTAAAGTGGGCTCTGGCCATGAGAGTCCCAGGAGAGATCAATGAACATATCCACTATGTCTGTTGTGTCATCTGTGAAGGAAAGCCCTGCTCAGGGCACATGTATTAAGGTTCCAGTGACTCTTCACTGGAAAACTCACACTCTTGCAGGAACCAAAATCCATGCCGTCACAGCGATTGCCAAGTTTCACAATCGCGCTACAGGAGCCATGATCAGCGACTGCTTGCCAGTCCTGAAGATCAATTGAACTGTCCCAGTGAATGTTTATGCCTACAATGGTTCCTGCAAGCAAGAGTGGTATTACACCCCCAAGCTACAAATGCAGGTCCTCAACTATTGTGAACTTATTGACTTCGATGTGGGTCCTACTCCTATGGACATTGACATATATCTTCTAGTCAAGTTGTTCCATGACCATGAGCCCTGCATTGACTATGATAAGGCAGAATTGGTTTCCTTTCCTTCAGAGAAGTGCTAGAAACACCTTATAGCACCCAAGGTGGAAATGGTCTCTGCCTTCCCTCTCCTTGGTGACGATGACTTCTACACCAACCATCAAACAGTTGGTGGTGGAATAGTTGGGTGGGTGGACACCCCGATCAATGAAGCAGTCATTCACCATTGGTGCGCAGCCATTACAAGAGCACCTGTTTGAGATTTCTCAAATGTGTTCCTGCAGGCTTCCTCTACCTCCTCCTCTACCTCCTCCTCTACTGCCTCCAAAAGATCCAAGTGGGAACAAATCTTTCCCACAGTTTTCTCTAAACAGCTTGCCTCTACACTTCCTCCCCATCATGAGTGGGACTGCAAAATCGACTTAAAAGGTGCAACACCTCCCTAGGGCCCTCTGTAAAAGTTATAGGAAACTGAGCTGCAGGCCCTGCAAGAATACATTCCTAGGATGATGGAAGAAGGCAAAATCTGTCCCTCCAAGTCTCCTCCAGGAGCACCTATCGTCTTTGTCAAAAAAGCTGATGGATCACTTCAGCTTTGTGTGGACTACCGTGACCTCAACAAGGTGATTATCCAAAACTGGTATCCCTTGCCCCTGATAGAACTACAGGATCGCATTGGTACCTCCCATTGGTTCTCCAAGCTTGACCTGAAAAATAGGTACAACCTCATTCGCATAGCCAAAGGCGATGAGTGGAAAACTGCATTCAGAACTAGGTGTGGTCAGTTTGAGTACCTGGTCATGCCCTTCAGCTTGTCAAATGCACCCTCAGTCTTTCAGGAAATGATGAACACCATATTTCAGGATCTCCTGGACCTTAGTGTCATCATTTACCAAGATAACATACTCATGTATGCAGAAACAAAAGAACAGCATGATTGCCTGGTTCACGAAGTTCTCTGCCACTTAGATGAGAACAAACTAGCCCTGAAGCCCTCTAATTGTTTTTGGGCAGTTCACAAGGTCAAATCTTTAGGCTTCATAATCTCAGACAAGGAGGTGTCGATAGTAGAAGATCAGGTCAGGACAGTCCAGGAATGATCTCTTCTGTCCACCGTCCATGATGTCTGCTCATTCCTAGGGTTCGCCAACTTCTACCAGATCTTCATCAAAGTGTTCTTGAAGCTGGCAACCCCTCTAACAAATCTCACCAAGAATGATCAGCCTTGGATCTGGGGCATTAGGGAACAGCTCACCTTTGATATGCTCAAAGAGTTGTTCACCAGTGCTCCCATATTGGTCCACTATGACCACGCTCTCCCCCTAGTTGCTGAAACTGATGCTAGTGATTTAGCCATTGGTTATGTTCTCTCACACCAATTCCCTCATGGATCCCTTCAACCTATAGCATTTCACAGTTGGAATATGCATCCACCAGAATGCAACTATCAGATTTATGACAAGGAGATGCTGGCCATAGTTGATTGCCTCTACTATCAATGGAGGCACTGGTGTTCAGGATCAGCACATGTGATAACAGTGGTCACAGACCACAAGAACCTTGAATACTTTTTGACGACCAAGGTTCTCTCTCAATGGCAGGGAAGGTGGATGGAGAAAATAGGTAACTTTGACTTTCGCATCATCTACTGACTAGGGACCCACAACATCAAGGCTGATGCACTCTCATGCCATGGGGACCATGCTCATAGAGAGGGGGCACCTGAGCAAGGGCTCCTCTTTGTCAAAAAGGGTCAGTACATTGCCACTATGGAAAGGTCGCTGACAGCTCTACATCCCACCTTTGTTAAGGACATGAAGAAAGCATATGCCCAGGATCCAGAGTATAATGTGAGTTTTCAGAGTCCCACTGGTCACTATTTGGTGTCTTGAGGGACTTCTAAAGTACAACGGCCTCTGTTATATCCCCTCTTCCCTTCACAATCAGGTCCTTGAATCCAGGCACAACTACCCTGCAGCTGGCCATCTTGGCCAGGATGAGACATATGAGCTTATCAATAGGGACTTCTACTGGCCAAAGTCAGGAAGGATATAACTGACTATGTTTCCTCCTGTGACCAGTGCCAGAGGAACCAAGGCACAGAGACACAAGGCCTATGGCAAACTCCTTCTTCTGGAAGTTCCCTACCACCTGTAGGAGTCAATCTCCATGGATTTCATCACAGACCTTCCCTCCTCTAATGGTTTTACCCAAATATAGGTTATTGTCAATCGCTTCAGCAAGATGGTCCACTTCATACTGTTAGGGCCAAATATGACTTCCCAGGTTCTGGCTAACACCTTTGTCCACGATATTTGGAGGTTCCATGGGCTGCCAACCAATATAGTCTTGGATAGGGATCCTAAGTTTGACTCCGTCTAGAAGGAAGTGATGGATAAGCTCAGGGTAAAACTCTCCAAGTCTATGGCAGCCCATCCCCAGACTAACAGCTAAATAGAAATGTTGAACCAGATCCTGGAAGTGTACCTAAGGGCATATGTCAACTTCGACCAAACAGATTCGGTTTTTTTCCTACCACTGGCTGAGTTTGCTTACAACAAAGCTCAGTCTTCCTCAACAGGCTCTTCCCCATTCTTTGCAAATTTTGGGTTCCACCTATCATTGGACACCACACAGCAAGTCACCTTCTTCAAAGGCACTGAGGAACTTCAACACTCCTGGTCTGACCTTTGGCAAAGGCTCCATGATGCCCAAGTCAAATCAGTCACCTGGTATGATAAACATCAACAGCAATTTCCTCTGGTCAAGCCTAGTGACCTGGTGCTCCTGAAATGAGGGAATCTTCCATCTCTTAGACCTTCCCCGCAAGTTAGACTCCAAGTTCACTGGTCTATTCCAGGTTGTCAAAGAAGTGGGGGAAAGGGCTTACAATCTTAAACTCCCATTTTCCAGGAAGATGCTTCTAGTGTTCTATGTCTCCTAGCTCAAACCTTACAAGGTCCAACTAGATTGAAGGTCTAAGAAACTCTAATACTTCATTCTCTGGGAAGGATACTCCAATGACGAGGGCTCTTGGGAACCTGAGGAAAACCTCTTGGTCAACAGGGAACCCATAGAGGAATTGGTCAACTATCGCCTATGCCATTCAAATGCTGAAATGTAAGGTGCTGAAGGAGAGTATGCTCCACCATGCAAGCAAAGGAGAAGGAACTAAGTAAGTCACCCTTCCTTCTATCACAGTTGAAGATGACTGCTCCAGGAGTTGGATACAGTACTGTGCCAGGATGCTCAGCCCCAACCAGGTCTCCTTTTTGCAACCTAGGGTCCTTTATCCTCTCACCTGATCCTAGGGACATTCCTACCTGTCTCTAGAGACAAACCTCTGCTAACCTGTTGACCATTGCACATGGGGACCATGCGCCTTATAGGGGGCATTGTGTTATAGATGACTATACCAAGTGGTCTACCCAGGTACCAGGACATGTGTGGAACTTGTTCCAGGTCAACTAGAAGGTATGTCAGAACCCATGATCATCCTATAAGCCATGGAACCACATGATGAGTGTTGTCACCACCAAGCTCTAACTAAGTGAGGTTGAGGCGTTGACAACATGATATTAATGAGATTGGATGTATATGATCAATGACAAGGATTGTCACCTTGATCTCATCATGATATGCCAATTGGTCGCATTGTTGGAGTACAGGACTTGAAGAGTTTCTTCTCTGAAGTTCCTGAAAGATCATGCCAAAAATTTCCCCAATTCCCCGATTCTAATACTGATCACCATCCAGGGAATTGTGAAAGAATATAGGAATCTTAATGGAATGTTTCAATAGGGTTCATTTCCTTTGTAAAAGTTTCTCTGTAGCTACTCATTCAGAAAAAAGTATTTAAGAGGGAGCAGATGAGCAATGTGTTTTGTTTCTTCTTCTTCTCTCGCTAGCTATCATCTCAAGTGTTGTACCATCTTTGAGCCTTAAGAATATACTTTGCTTTTCTTTGATAAATTCTCTATCTTCTCTTGACTCCTCAATAAAGGTAGAAAACACAAGCAGTTCTAACTTGCTAGTTGAGATATCTGAGTTCACTCAGTAAGACTCTCTTGCAAAGCTTCTTGTGCCTATACCTTCATCTATATCCTCAATGAGTCTCCCATTACAGGAAGAGAAACTCACAGCTTATAACATAACCTCTTAGTTAACCTTGGAACTTCATTCTGCACATGACCTGGTACCTGGGAAGACTATAGAATTGGTGTTCTTTAACACTACCCCCCTCCTAAAGGCTTATGGTCCCTATGCATATAGTCAACAGCTTAGCCAAGGCCCTTTATCTCTAGTAGTAGGCAGGAGTGCCCCTAGGATCACATGAGAGGATAGGCAACAACAGGTTGCAAGGTGGAGACCTGATATAGGAGCTGAGAGTCTCCACATGATGATATATCCAACTCCTGCTGCCATTATCATCAACCTATACTAGAAGGAAGTTTTTACACACTAAGTTCCTTCTCCTTCACTTACACAGTAGCAGATCCTCTCCTTCTGTGTCTTTGGTTTCAGCTTTAGGATAGCAGAGGTGAAAGTTGAGCAACTCCTCAATGGGTTCCCCATTTACTACAAGGTTTTCCTCAGGTTCCCAAGATCCTTCATCATTCAAGTATCCATCCTACAAGATAAAGTATTGGAGCTTCTTAGACCATCAGTTGAGTTGCACCTTGGAAATTTCCTGAACAAAGTAGTACTGTTCTCTGTCCTTGAGTTTAGGTTGCAGAGGTGCTGATCATAGAAACATGGTGGATTCATGGTATAGTTCATACTAGTAGGTATGGAAGACAGGATTTATCCTCTAGCTAAAGAGAATCTTGAGCTTGTAGGCTCATTCTCCAACCTTATGGATAACCTAGAAGGGTCCTACAAACTTTAAGTCCAGCTTGTGAGAGGGTCAAGGAGATGGTAGGTTACCTTGCTTAAGGAGTACCAAATCACCATGGGTCACCAGAGGAAAGTCTTGGTGGTGTTTATCATACTATACCACTGACTTGGCTTGGGAATCAAAGAGTCTTTGGCATATGACAGCCTAGGAGTGTTGTAATTGTTCAGTGCCTTTGAAAAATGTGACCTGCTATGTGGCATCCAGTGAAGGCTTGGTGAAGAAGGGGGATGAGCCTGTTGGGGAAGACTGAGCATGATTATACATGAACTTAGACAGGGGAGAAAGAACACCTAGTTGGAATGGTCAAAGTTGACATATGCCCTAAGGTATTCCTCAAGCACCTGGTTGAGCTGTTCTATCAGGTTGTCAGTCTAGGGATGGCAGCGGTCAATTTCAAGAGTTTAACCCCAAGTTTCCCCGTGACATTCTTCTAGAAGAAGTCAAACTTGGGATCTCTGTCTGAGACGATGTTTGCTGGTAGCCTGTGATGTTACCAGATCTTATGGACAAAGGTGTTAGCTAGTACCTGTGAGGTCACATTGGGTCCTAGGGGTAGGAAGTGTACCATTTTGCTGAACTGATCCACGATCACCCAAACTTGGGTAAAGCCATCAGAAGTAGGAAGGTCCATGATGAAATTCATGGAAATCAATTCCCACAGGTAGTAAGGGACTTCCAGAGCAAGGAGCTTACCATAGGCTTTACATCTCCTCACCTAATTCCTCTGGCACTGGTCACAGGAGGCAACATACTCAGCTATGTCCTTCCTTATTATTGGCCAGTAGAAGTCCCTGTCAATGAGCTTATAAGTCTTATCCTAGCCAAGATGGCCAGCCAAGGGATGATTGTGCCTGGACTCCAGGACCTAAGTATGAAGGGAAGAGGAACATACCAAAGACCATTGAACTTCAGAAGCCCCTCAAACACTGAATAGTGCCTGGTAGCATTCTGTAAGCAGGATTGATATTCCTGGTCTTGAGCAGATACTTTCCTTAAATCTTCAATAGGGGCAGGGTGCAAAGCAGTCAGTGATCTCTCAATAGCAGCAATATACTGACCCTTCTTAAGGAACAGAAGCCCTTGCACAGGTACCCTGTCTCTATGGGCATGGTCCTCATGGCATCAAAGCACATCAACCTTGGTGTTGTGGGTACCAGGTAGGTAAATGTTGTGAAAGTCAAAGTTACTAAGTTTCTCTATCCACCTTATGTGCCTTTGGGAAAGAACCTTGGTCCTGGAGAAGTACTCAAGGTTCTTATGGTCTGTGATGACCATAACTAGGTAAACTGAACCTGAACACCAGTGTCTCCATTGATAATAGAGACAGTCAACTATGGCCAGCATCTACTTATTGTAGATCTCATAGTTGCATTCTGGCAGGTGCATTTTCCCACTATGAAAGGCAATATGTCAGAGGCAAATGTCAGGGAATTGGTGTGAGAGACCTCTACTGATGGTGAAGTTGCTGGCATCAGTTTCTGCAATGAGAGGGAGAGTCATATGGTCATAGTGTATGAGTATGGGAGCACTGGTGAAGAGTTGTTTGAGGGTATCAAAGGCAAGTTGCTCCTTGATCCCCCAAACCCATAGGATGGTTGTTGTTGGTAAGGTTCATTAGAGGAGTCACCAATTTTGAAAACCCTTTTAAAAGTTGGCAAATCCTAGGAATGAACAGACATCATGAGCAGTTGACAGTGTTGGCCAATCCTGAACTATTTTGATTTGGTCCTCTGCCATTGTTATTCCCTTATCTGAGATCATGAAACCTAGAAAGTGAACTTTGTAAACTGCCCAAACACACTTATAAAGTTTCAGGGCCAGCTCATTCTCATCTAGATGGTGGAGAATTTCCTATACCAGGCCATCATGCTCTTCCTTCATTTCAGCATATATGAGTATGTCATCCTGGTAGATGATGACACTAAGTTCCAGAAGGTCATGGAATATGGTTCGCATCATTTCCTAGAACACTGAGGGGGGATTGGACAAGCTGAATGGCATGACCAGATATTTGAACTGGCTATACCTGGTCCTGAAGGCAGTCTTCCACTCATTGCCTTGGCTATGTGGATGAGGTTATAGCTATTCTTCAGGTCTAGCTTAGAGAACCATCTTGAGGCTACAATTCAGTTGTGGAGCTCACTCATAAGGGGTAGAGGGTAACGGTTCTAGACAATGACCTTGTTGATGCCACGATAGTCTACACAGAGGTGAAGGGATCTATCAGCCTTCTTGACAAAGAGGATAGGAGCACCTGCAGGGGACTCAGAAGGTATAATCTTGCCTTCTTTAGTCATGCATGTAATGTACTCCCATAGGGCCTGGAGCTCAGTCTTGGACAGTTTGTAAAAGGGGCCCTAGGCAGGAGAAGCTCCTTCCTTTAAGTCAATATTGCAGTCCCACTCTCAATGGGGTAGGAGTGCCAAGGTGAGTTGTTCTGAGAACACAGTAGGGAAGATCTGTTCCCACTTAGATTCTTCAGAGGTAGTAGAGGAGGAGAGGAAGCCTGCAAGAAGACACTGGAGAAGTCTATAACAGGTGCTCGTGTCATGGCTACACACCATCGACATATGACAGCTTCATTGATTAGGCATCCACCCACCCAAGCAATCCACCACCAACAGCTTGGTTCTTGGTGTAGAAGTTGTCATCTCCAAGGAGGGAGAATGCCAAAATCATTTCCACCTTGGGTGCAACAAGGTGTTTTCGACATTTCTCAGAAGGGAAGGAAACCAATTCTACCTTGTCATAGTTGACACAGGGCTCATCATTGTGGAACCACTTAACTGGCAGATAGATGTCGATGTCTGGAGGTGTTGGGCCTACATCGAAATCAATGAGTTTGTGATAGTTGAGGACCTGCATCTGGAGCTTGGGAGTGTAGTACCATTCCTGCTTGCAGGAACCATCATAGGCAAAGATATTCACTGGTACTGTGTGCTTGATCTTCAGTACTAGCAGTCAATGATCATGGCTCCTGTGGTGCCATTGTCAAGTTAGGTGGTTGTAGTGATGGCATGCATCTTGGTTCCTGTGAGACTGTGAGTTTTCCTGTGAAGGGTCACCTGGCACCTTAACACATTTGCCCTGAACCAGCCTTCTTTAGCAGAAGAAATAACAGATATAACAGATATGTTCCTTCATTTCTCCTAGGAAGCTCATGGCCAGAGCCCACTATACAACAAACTGGTCGCAAGAAAGGGGTTTGTTGGGTATAGAAGGTAGAACAGGCTAGGTATTGTGACAGTGTATAAATGAATGGCAGTTTGTTATATGACCAGCATGTTTCAGCGTTAAGGCCATCCTCAGACAAACAAGGCAGTCTAAAAAGAAACTCTACAGGAGACTAAAGAAGGAGAGTCATAACATTGTGGTATCATGATCATCAGCAAACATGAGTTCATGTCTCATTAGTCATCACCACCCTTGTAGGGGTGTAAGAATACAAACCTCTATGCTGGTGGCCCACCCACCAAGAACCATGGCTAAACACCAGCTCCTGAAGAAAAGAAACTTCAAAAACTTGAGAACCAAAGAAAACAATTCTTTTCAAAGTAAAACATCCCAAACTTAAGAAAGTAAAGCAAAAAGTTCTTTGGAACATAGGAAAATCAAAGAGAAAAACCCTGTGGGATAGGGTTTTTATATCATCAGGAAATCATCTCCCTCTTTCTACAAGTCCAGAAGGTCAATGACTCTCCTGGCTTGTTCTTTGCCCTTCTGCTTCTTTGGTGAGTAGGAACTCTCATCATCTTTAGCTTCAGGGGAAGCCTTCCACTTTGCAGCTCTTTTGGAGTTAGGCTGTGGGATATTACTCTTGCCCTTTGCAAAGCACTCATCTGTCTTGTGTGTGGTGCACAGTCACTTCCTGCAAGCAGAATTCTTCTTGGCCCAGTCCAACTCCTTCCTAGTCACATATGGGAATTAAGACTTCTGGGCAGACCCTTGGGCCTGAGTCCTTGGCTTCTGTGATGGGTTCAGAGGATTGGAAGGCGTTGGCTTCTGCAGGTTAGTCTTCTGCCTAGCCTTCTTAGACATTGATTCTAGCTTTGACATCTTCTATGGTCAGCCCCACATGAATGACTTTGGAGATCCATTCTTGTAGGGTGAGGTCCTGACCCTGGAGAGCCATTGCTTGTAAAGCTCATCCTTAAGGCCCCATTCCACCTAGCCTCTGAAGACCTTAGCCAGGTGCTTGACCCTTTGGTTGAGGGTTCACATCCTACTGATGTATTCAAGGATGCCCTTTGGTCTGCAGGGCATTGGGGCGGCGAGAAAGCGAGGGCCCATTTAACTCATTACTGGTGTACCTTTCCCATTGCCGCAGATTGAACTCTGAGTAGTAGTGGGTACTAATGAGCATGACGGTGGTGGTGGCAACTAGGACTTGTCACTAAGGGGTCTGCTCGGGTATCAACGAATGCCAGTCATTGCCTCTATATTGTTGGGGATAAGTCTTTACACCCTGGTAGTCCTGAGAAAGGTAATCAGCGGTTTAACCTGAGGTCAGCTTAGGCTAGTCTACGGACTCCTCAGCCTGTTGCCGTGCCTACCTGCGTACCTAGTGTATGCTCAGGGTATCACACTTAGACCCGATAATTCTGAACCTACCTCCTGTCTAAACTAAATGGGAGTTATAGAACCTATGTTTTTGCAATTAAGTTTGTGTACACATCCCAGTTCTATAGCATCAAAGTGGCATTAGGGAATCCCAGATAGTCTGCAGGGCATTGACCATTTCCCTTTGGGTGGCACCTTCTAGAAGGTGTAGTCTAAAGGGGACCTTTATTACCTCCTGGTAGTCCAACCAGATTACCATCAGGTGGGACTAAGTTTCATAGGATGATTCCCACCATGCCATGGCTTATCCAGTGGAGAACATTCAGGCAAACATCACCTTGATCTAGTTGTGAGGGAAAGTGTAAGCCTAGAGTGCAAAGTACATTTTGCACTACATGAAGAACTTCTCCAGGTCTTCTAGCTTCCCCCTGAACTTGGACAGGTCATTTGGCTTGGGACCCTTAAAGTTTATAGGCATGGTTAGTGGGGGCATGGCACTCAAATAGTAGGAGGACTAGGGAAGATAAGGCAGAACTGTGGGAGGAGGAATGATAGGAGGAGGAGGAGGAGGAGCAGGAACTGAGGTTTGCTAGGCCAGGACCCTGCTCACAATAGCCCTAACATCCTTAGCTGTAGGGCTGAGTTACTGGGTCTGCTGTGGTGGTGAAGGTAGGGGAGAGGCTCTACATAGCACAAAGCTCTGAAAGTCCCTAACTTTACTTTCCCCACACCTCTAGTTCGAAGGTCTGGCATCACCGAAAGCTGGGATAGGATTGCAATGGGTTCACAGGATTGGTTTTGGCCTAGCCTCAGATAGGTGTGTGCTGACCAATATGTGGCTAGGAGGCAGTGGCAAGCTAGGAGGAGGTAGAGCAGGGGAAGCATCTGGAGAGTCTGCCATGGTGAATTTCTCCTTGTAGCTGGAATACTTCTCTTTCCAGAACTTGAGGTCATCTGACAGCTTTATGATCATTAGTTTCATTTCATAGACCTCTTCCTTGGTGTGCCTCAAGTGAGAGGATGAGGCTGCTTTGATTGCCTTGAGCCTGAGGAGCACCTCTTGGGCCATAGAGAGCTCTGACTCAAGGAGCACCTCTGTTTCTTGCAATTTTCCCAATTCAACCTCTAGGTCCACATACACATAGTCGGAATCAGCTAAGACATTGAGCATCTAGAGCTTTGCACTGTTGAGATGTGCCCTGAGGTTGAAGAGTTCCCTTTCCTACTGCTCTACCTTTGAGCTATAGGTAGCATTAGATTCAGCTTGTTGATCAGTGGCTTCCTTCCTCTCCTTCGGAATCTGCTCAATTGCTTGGAGTAGATAGGAGGTGATAGTGGGAGGAAAGGCCACTATCATGGAGGGGAGTTCTCTGTTTAAATCCCAGTGTAGCTTGATCATGGAGTACAAGATTGTCACCATGTCATTTTGCTGCTTGAGGAACACAGTGTTAAGGTCTTCCTTAGCTGCCTTGAACACTGTTTCCCCAAGAAATTCTTGGGCATCAACAATCACCTTGAGGGTGCAATTATACTCATGGAAGATGGAGGTCTAATGCTTGTTGGTGTACTCCAATTGATGGGGCATCAGGGTAATCTTGTGAGACCCTAAGGAGGAGGCTGAGGAGTGAGTAGCTTGCACTGACTAGAATGATTTGGCAAAGTGATTGCTGGCCACAAGGGCAAGAGCGGTAGCAGTATTGGTCATTACGATGTCTTGAGAAGCCATCTCCATAAGAATATACTGTAACAGGAAACTGGTCAAGGATGTAGATGTAACTGACAACACAAGAAGCTTGGCAAGAGGGTGTTACTTAGTGAACTCAGATGTCTTAACCAGCAAGTTAGAACTGCTTGTGTGTTTACTTTTATTGCAGAGTCTAAGGCAAGAATAAAGATCTTGAAAGAGAAAGCAAAGTATATTCTTAAGGCTCGATGATAGTACAAGAGTTCAGAATGTAGCTAAGGAAGGAAGAAAGGAAAATGCTAAGACTACTATCATTCTTAGTAGCCTAAGCACTTTTGATGCTCATAGAACTAGGACATTGTTCACAAACTTAATTGTATGAACTAGATTCTATAGCTCCAATTTAGTAGACAGTAGAGGTGAGGGTCTGCTCCTAGGTAAGAGTGTAATACCACAGAGGTAGATATGGCAACAGGCTGCAGAGTCTATAGACTAGTTAAAGTCACCTGCAGGTTAAATCACTGATTATCCTTCCCAGAACTACTAGGGTTCACTAGTACCTGGTGAAGCACAGGGGCACCGATTTCATCTGGCAAGCATAAAAGTGTCGAAGCAGACTCTTTATAGACAAGTACTAGTTGCACACACCACTGTCACATTTGTTGACCCTTTGCTACTCTAACATACTCTCGGTGTTGATATAGGGCTATAAGAAAGGTACAACAGTAATGTGTTAACTGGGCCCTCACTTCTCAGCCCACCTTGCTAAGACTGCTCAATACCTTTGATTCCCTAAATGTGACTTTGATGCTAGAAACTAGGCTGTTGCACTCAAGTAAGAGCATATGACATAGGTTTCATAACTCCTATTTAGGTCCTGATGAGGATGTAGAGGTCCAATTCCTTTGGTTTAAGTGTGATACCCTGAGCATGCACAAGGCATGCAGGTAGACATGGTAACAAGCTGGGGAGTCTGTAGACTAGCTTAAGCTGCCCCCAGGTTGAACTGCTGATTAACTTCCTCAGGACTACTAGGATGTAGTGACTTATACCTAATGGAAACAGAGACAATGACTGACCTTTATTGATAACTGAGCAGACCCCTTAGCAACAAGTCTTAGTTGTCCCTACCACTGTTATGCTCATTAGCACCTACTAACTACTCAGTATTCAATCTACTGCAATAGGAAAGAGACACCAGTAATGAGTTAACTGGGCCCTCGTTTCCTCACTGCCTGCTAAGACTGCTCAACAACTTTGATTCCCTAAACACAACTTTGATGCAATAGAACCTGGACATGTACACAAACTTAATTGCAAAGACTAGGTTCTATGACTCCTATTTAGGTTTGTCAGGAGGTAGGTCCAGGTTGTTAGGTCTAAGTGTGATACCCTGAGCATACACAGGGTATGTGGGTAGGCACAGCAACAGGCTGAGGAGTCCGTAGACTAGCTTAAGCTGTCCTCAGGTTAAACTGCTAATTACCTTCTCAGGACTACCAGGGTGAAATAACTTATCCCTAACTGAACAGAGGCAATGACTGGCCTTCATTAATACCTGAGCAGACCCCTTAGCGGCAAGTCCTAGTTGCCACCACCACTGTCATGCTCATTAGTATCTACTACTACTCAGAGTTCGATCTATGGCAATGGGAAAGAGACACCAGTAATAGGTTAACTGGGCCCTTGCTTCCTTGCTGCCCCCTGCTAAGACTGCTCCTTGCCTCATCCTTATATAGAAATTCTGTCCCAGAGATTATTTAAGAAATTGCAAAGGAAAAGAACCCCATCGAAATATTCCTTTACTAATTCCCATGTGCTTATTACAAATTCCCTAGAAGATGATTGAACTCATGATCAGGAATCAGCCTGTGTTCTGGCAACATTGTCTATGCCTTTGCAGAGGGAGTACCTAATTAGGTCATTTCCTCTGATGATGCAGCCGATTGGTATGTCATGTGAGATCAGGGTGACAAGTCCGATTATTAGACATGCATAGCTAACCTTGTGTATGTCATGCCATCAATGCCCCACTTTACTTAGTCAGAGCTTAGTGGCAATGACACTCATCATGTGATACTGTGGCTCAACTCAAGGGAAGAGAAACTCACAGCTTATGACATAACCTCTTAGTTAACCTTGGAAAAAAAAACTTCATTCTGCACATGACCTGGTACTTGGGAAGACCATGGAATTGGTGTTCTTTAACACCACCTCTCTATAGGCATGGTCCCTACAGCATGAAATAACATCAGCCTCGGTGTTGTAGGGACCTGGTTGGTAAACAATGCAGAACACAAAGTTAACCAGTTTCTCTATCCATCTTATCTGCCATTGGGAAAGGACATTGGTAGTGGCAAAGTACTTAAGGTTGTTATGGTCTATGTTAACTGTTACTATGTGAGCCAAAACTGAACACTAATATCTCCATTGATAGTAGAGGTAATCAACTATGGCCAGCATCTCCTTGTCATAGATCTCATAGTTGCATTCTGGTGGGTGTATCTTCTGACTGTGAAAGGCAATAATAGGTTGGAGCGAACTGTCAGGGAATTTATTCGAGTGAACACCTCTAATCACAAAGTGGTTAGCATTAGTTTTTGTCACTAGAGGGAGAGAATGGTCATAGTGGACGAGGATAGGAGCACTGGTGAATGATTGCTTGAGGGTATTGAAGGCAAATTGTTCCTTGATCCCCCAAACCCATCGTTGGTCATTCTTGGTGAGGCTTGTGAGAGGAGTCACCAATTTCAAAAAGCCTTTGATGAAGATTCAATAGAAATTGGTAAACCCTAAGAATGCGTGGATGTCATGGACTGTTGATGTTATAGGCCACTCCTGAACTGTTTTGATGTGGTCCTTAGCCATAGAGACTCTCTTGTCTGAAATCACAAAGCCTAGAAACTGGAGCTCTGTCTCAGATAGACAGTAAAGCGGGCCCAAAGGAGAAGTTGTCCCATCTTTCAAATCAATTTTGCAATCCCATTCCTGATGGGGAGGGAGCAAAGAGGCCAAACATTCAGAAAAGACAGCAGGATAGATCTGTTCCCACTTATCAACTTCAGAGGTCAAGGAGATGGAAGACTGCATGAAGAGCCCAGCAAATTTGCTAACAGGAGCTCTGGTCATGGCAGCACACCAATGACAGACAACTCCTTCATTGGCTAGGGTGTCTACCCACCCAAGCAGCCAATCACTGAAAGCTTCAGTGTTGGCATATAAGTTATCATCCTTAATCAATTCAAATGCTGAGGCCATCTGGACCAATGGTGTCACAAGATGGTTCTTGCATTTGGAGGGGAATCCCATGAGAATAGCCTAGTCATAATTGACCTGTGGTTCATGATCTTGAAACCACTTACCAGGAAGATATATGTCCACATCTGGAGGCATAGGGCCAATGTCGAAGTCAATGAGTTTGCGATGGTTGAGGACCTGCATTTGCAGCTTAGGAGTATAGTACTACTCCTACCTGCAGGAACGATCATAGGCGAAAACATTAACTGCCTGGGACCTCTTCTTCTTAGGGAGAGGGAGGTGATCAGAGATGTAAGCTCTGGTCACCCCATTGTCCAGCTAGGCTGTAGATGTAATCACATGTACTTGGGGACCCTCAATCATGTCCATTTTCCAGCGAAGAGTGACTGGAACCATGATACACCTGCCTTGGGCAGGGCCTTCTTTGGAAGAAACAATGGTTAACATAGTGGTGGTAACGAATACATTCCCTGATCTCTTCCAGAAAACTCATGGCCGGAGCTCACAATATGTCTTGTCTGCAAGGAGGTTTGTTCAAAGAGTAGGAGTTTTAAAGGCGGTGGCAAAAACAAGTAAAGGGGGTGCAAACAACAGTAAAGAATAGTGGTCTGCTATATAGCCAGCGCATTTCGACCTGGAATGGGTCCTCCTTAGGCTGAACTTGCAAAAACAAAAAAAAACACAACCTCTAATCAATGCCTCTATAAAAAGAAGGGAAATAATACATGAGGGTGTCATGACAATCATAAGGGACATTAGGTCATAAATTATCACTCATAGGTATCATGAATTACATTAGCCTCAATGCTGGCAGGCCCACCCACCGAGAATGGAACAATGGTTCTGAACACCAGCTCCTTAGTAGAGAAACACACAGAGGAAATTTGAATCAATGGACTTCAAAGAAATTTCAGTGCAACAAAAACCAATGCTTTAAACCAACTGGGTCTTACAGGAAACAAAGGAAAAAAAACAGCATAGAGAGGTGGCGTGGGATGCCACAAGGAGAGGGCAACTTAAACCATGGGGATGCCATCCCCATCCTTCTAGTTGTCCAGGAGGTTGACCACTTGGGAGGCCACAGATGTCTTCTGCTGCTTGGAGGAGGAGGAGTTACCATCATCCTCCACTTTCCTCTAGGTAGACAAGGTAATTTTGACAGTGGAGATCAAGAACTTCCTCGTTGAGTAATAGTCCTTAACACTATGGTGTTTGGACAGCCAGCAAAGACAGGCTCTGTTCTTCTTGGCCCACTCCTTCTCTTTCTCGGTGAGCAGAGGAAGCTTCCCCTTGTCCTATGAAGTTGACCCTGAGGGACGCTTATCCTAGGTCTTCTTAGGCTTGGAAGGAGCAGATGGGGCAGAGGTCTGCTTAGTCATATGTCCCTTCTAGGACTCCTGGATGGCCGCACAGGCATCCTCCATTACCAAGCCCACTTGGACCACATGCAACAACCACTCAGCAGCCAGAGTGTTGTGCTGGGTCTAGGCTGCCATTGCCAGGCAGAGATCTTCCTTGAGGCCTCTTTCTACCTGAAACCTGAAGGCCTCCTGGTTGTACTAGGCAACCTGGTTGAGGGCCTCTATGTGGGTGAGGTAAGAGAGGATCCCCTTAGTCTGTTTGGCGTTAATGATCTCTGTTATCACCTAGGGTTTGGTGTCAAAGGCTCCAAAGTATGTCTTCACTGCCTCGGTGAAGTCCTCGCAAATGGTGGTAGGCTAGGTCCATCAATGAGCATTGGCTCTCCACCAGACTGCTGCTATACCCATCATGTACATCAAAGAAAATCTGGTCTTTATCCAGTTGTGGGGGAAGGCGTGAGCCTGCAGAGCAAAGTAGTTCTCATACTGCCCAATGAACTTGCGGATGTCCTCCGCCTTCCCCAAGAACTTCTCAGGATCTGCTGGCTTGGGACCTTTGAAAGAGGCCGATACTATGGGAGGAGGAGTGGGAGTTGAGCAGTTCGAGGGAGGTGCTAGTGGGTCAGTTTGCCGAAGGGCTTCCTGCACAATGCATACAACATCACTGTCCTGAAGGGGACGAGGAGAGGTTGGGCAAGGGGCAGGTGCAAAGGAATCAAAGGAGGTGGGTCCCCATGCCTGAGAAGGTCCTGCAAAGGTAGAATGGGAAGGGACTGGAGGAGGAGTATGGGAGATGGGATGGGAGGGCAGATTGAAGGACAGGAGATGCCTTCACAGTTGTGGTGGAGGAGTGGAGACATGGGTGGCCTGATCATCAATATCAATGACCTCTCCCTAGGCTCTCAAACCCAGAGGGGAGACAATGAACCTGTAGGTCTCCTTGTACTGGTAGTAGAGCTCCTTCCACATCTTGGCATCATCATTGGACAGCATGAGGTCCTCCCAGAGCTTAGCCACATCTTCCTTCCTCAAGTTAGACCAGGAGGAGAGATATTCATTCTCTGCCTTGAGTTTCAGAACTGCCTGTTCTGCCTCCACAAGTCTAGCCTGGAGCCCTACCTCAGTTTGCTGCAGGACTTGTACTCTGGACTTAGCCTGTTCCAGAGACACTGTTAAGTTGGCGATTTGTTCATTAGGGGAAGCCAACAGGCTCAGAGCCTAGTCTGAGAGCTGTTGGTAGAGCCCAGCAATCTGGTTGTTGAGCTCCTTGACTACTCCCTGGTGTGCATTGTTTAGGGTGTTCATGTAGTCTGTTTCCTGTTGAGCAAAAGTAGACCTCTCCTTCCGGATTTGCTCAATTGTAGAAAGGAGCAGATTGGTCATGGATGAGGGGAAGGTAATAGACATCTTTGGGAGGGGCTTGGTGATGTTCTGGTGGAGGATGATCGTGGTATATATGATCGTGGCCACATCATCCCTCTGTTTCTGGAATTCCTCCTCAGTGCTTTGAATAGCCCATTAGAAGGGTTCTTCCCCCAGAAAGTGCCTCACTTGATAGAGGGCATGCATCATCATGTTGAGGTTGTCTATCACCATCTTCTGGTACTTGTTAGCATATGCCAACTCCAACAACTTAAGGTCAATGGTGGCCTCCTCATGCATTGAAATGTTGGAGGCTGAGTAATGAGTGGTCTGAACTGTTCAGGCTGAAGGGTTGCTGAGCTGAGTGCCCACAACAAGAGTGAGAGAGGATGTGTCAGGCATCAGAATGTTGGAAGAAGAAGCCATTTTCTTTAAAGAATATAGAGTGACGGATCACCCTATAAGGCATGTATATAATCAGTAAAGATACCTCAGGCATGCTTCGCAAACATTACTAAGTGAACTGAGATATCTTAGCTAAACAAAAGTTCAACTGAAAGGATATTTTTCCTACAAGTACAGGGCAGATTTCTAATGTAGAAGAGAAGGAGATGAATATATTCTTTGAGGCTAGAAGATAACTCAAAGGCTTTCTCAATGGAGATTGTAGAGAAGACAAGGTAGCTATATGCTCAAGAAGAAAGGAAGGAAGCAACAGAAACTCAGAAAAGACATACGCTTAAATACAACTTCATTCACCTAAGCTGATAAAGAGATGACAAATGGAATGGAAATACAAAGAACCCTTTTCACAATCTAGACCATCCCTTGATTCCTAATCACCAAAACCTGTAGAAGAGTCCAGGAAGGATATGACACGATTAGTACTTGATTTGACTATGATCACCTACCATGCTTTTAGGCCTCACTCCTGATTTGTGATAGTCTCTTGCAATATGAGTCCAATCACCTGGTCATGACCTCATAGCTGACTAGGCCAATGTCACATCATCCCATTAGCCAATCACATGGTCACTGTTGGGCTATCTTCCTGTACCTCATGAGGGCTAATGGCAAAGCCATACCATGCCACACCATGCCATGAGGTCATGTGATAGAGTATCGTTTCCAGAGCAATTAACACAATGGTGATTTGATGGGAGACTCGTTGAGGATGTAGACGCAGGTATAGACACAAGAAGCATCACAAGAGGGTCTTACTGAGTGAACTCAGATATCTCAACTAGCAAGTTATAACCGCTTATGTTTTCTACCTTTATCGAAGAGTCAAAGAGGGCAGAGAATTTGTCAAGAAGATAGCAAAATATATTCTTAAGGCTCAAAGATGGTACAAGACTTCTTATGATAGCTAGGGAGAGAAAAAGAAGAAACAAAACACATTGCTCATCTGCTCCCTCTTAAATACCCAATTTTGACCAAGTAGCTACAGAGAAACTTTACAAATAAAATGAACCCCATAGAAACATTCCATCATGATTCCCTTATCCTTTCATGATTCCCTAGAAAGAGATCAGTTTCAGGATCAGAGAATCGAAGAAAGGTTTGGCATGATCGTTCAGGACTTTTGGAGAGAAAAGACTCTTTAAGTCCTGTCCCCCAACGATGCGACCGATCAGCATATCACAATGAGATCAGGGTGACAAGTCCTGTCATTGATCATGTATGTCCAATCTTCTGGGTGTCATGTTGTCAATGCCTCACTTCACTTAGTCAAAGCTCTGTGGTGACAACACTCATCACATGGTTCCGTGGCTCAAGGAGTGATCACAGGTTCTGACATACCTTCTAATTGACTTGCGCATATTCTAGTACCTTGGTAGACCACTTGGTACAGTTATCTGTAACACTACGCCCCCCATAAGGTGCATGCTCCCCATGCACAATGACCAACAGGTTAGTAGAGGTATGTCGCTAGAGACAGGTAGGAATGTACCCAGGATCGGGTGAGAGGATGGTAATCCCTAGGTTGCAAGAAGGAGAACTGCTTAGGGCTGAGTGTCCTGGCACAGTGTTGTATGCAACTCCTGGAGTAGTCATCATCAACCTTTCTTAGAAGGAAGAGTCACTTACTCAGTTCCTTCTCCTTCACTTGTGCGGTGGAGCGTCCTTTTCTTCCATGGCTTGTTCTTTGGCATTCGGATGGCGCTTGCAATAGTTGACCAACCCTTCTAATAGGTTCACTGTTTACTAAGAGGTTCTCCTCAGGTTCCCATAAGCCCTTGTCATTGGAGTATCCTTCCAAAAGAATGAAGTATTGGAGCTTCTTGGACCTTAGATCTAACTGAACCTTGGAGACTTCATTAACAAACTAATGTTGCTCCCCATTCTCGATTTCTGAATTAGGGGCAGGAGTCCTAGGGAAGCTGACTGATTCCTGGTAGGGTTTGAGCTGAGAGATGTGGAACACCAGGTGTATCTTTGAGGAGAAAGGGAGTTTGAGCTTGCAGGCCCTTTCTCCCACCTTCTTGACAATTCAGAATGGGCTGGCGAACTTGGAGTCTAGCTTGTGTGAAGGTTGCAGGGATGGAAAATTTCCCCATTTGAGGAGGACAAGGTCACCCAGGTTGGCTGGGGGGAACTCCTGGTGATGTTTATCATACCAGGCAACTGATTTGACCTGGGTGTCAAGGAGCCTTTGCCAAAGGTCAGACCAGGAGTATCGGAGTTCTTCAGTACCCTTAAAAAAGATGACTTGCTGTGTGGCATCTAGTGACGGGTGGAACCCAAAATTGGCAAAGAATGGGGACAAGCCAGTCAAGGAAGACTGAGCTTTGTTGTATGCAAACTCAGCTAGGGGTAGAAAGAAAACCCAATCTGTTTGGTCAAAGTTGATATATGCCCTTAAGTACACTTCCAAGATTTGATTCAGCCTTTCCATTTGGCCGTCAGTCTGGGGGTGAGCTGCTGTAGACTTATAGTGTTTTATCCCAAGCTTGTCCATTACTTCCTTCTAGAAGGAGTCAAACTTGGGATCCCTGTCCAAGACTATGTTGGTCGGTAACCCATGAAACCTACAGATTTTGCAGACAAAGGTGTTAGCCAGAACCTGGGAATTTGCATTTGGCCCTAGGGGTATGAAGTGCGCCATCTTGCTGAACCGATCCACAATGACCCATATCTGGGTGAAGCCATCAGAAGAGGGAAGGTCCATAATGAAGTCCATAGATATTGACTCCCATAGATGATAGGGTACTTCCAGAGGAAGGAGTTTGCCATAGGCCTTGTGTCTCCTTGCTTTGTTCCTCTGACACTGGTCACAGGAGGATACATACTCAGCAACGTCCTTCCTCATAGTTGGCCAGTAGAAGTCTCTATCGATAAGCTCGTACATCTTATCCCAACCAAGATGGCTAGCTGCAGGATGGTTGTGTATATACTCAAGGACCTGTTTGCAAAGTGAGAGTGGAACATACTAGAGACCATTGTACTTCAGCAGCCCTTGAGACACCAAGTAGTGTTCAGTGGGAATCTGGAGGTCATCCTGATATTCCTGATCCCAAGCAGATGCTTTCTTCATTTCCTCAACAAAGGTAGGATGCAGGGCAGTCAGTGATCTTTCAATAGCAGCAATATACTGACCCTTTTTGAGGAAAAGGAGCCCTTGCTCAGGTGCCTCCTCTCCAGGAGCATGGTCCCCACAGCGAGAGAGTACTTCAGCCTTGGTGTTGTGGGTCCCTGGTCAGTAGACAATGCGGAAGTCAAAGTTACCCATTTTCTCCATCCACCTTACCTGCCTTGGGGAAAGAACATTGGTCATTGAAAAATACTCGAGATTCTTGTAGTCCATGATGACTGTTACTACATAGGCCGATCTGGAACATCAATGTCTCCACTGGTACTAGAGATAGTCAACTATGGCCAGCATCTCCTAATCATAGATTTCATAGTTGCATTCTAGGGGATGCATCTTCTGACTGTGAAATGCTATAGGTCGAATTGATCCATCAGGAAATTGGTGCGAGAGCATGCCTCCAATGGCAAAATCACTAGCATCAGTTTCAGCAACTTGGGGTAGAGCATGGTCATAGTGGACCAGTATGGGAGCAGTGGTGAACAGCCCCTTAAGTGTGTTGAAGGGGGGGGGTAATTCATTTTTATTCTTATGGTCATGTAATAAGCGTGTTGAAGGCAAGCTGTTCCTTAATACCCCAGGTCCATGGCTAGCCATTCTTAGTGAGGTTTGTTAAGAAAGTTACTACCTTCGAAAATCCTTTAATAAACATCCGGTAGAAGTTAGCAAACCCTAAGAATGAGCAGACTTCATGGACTGTGGATGGAATAGGCCATTCCTGAACTGTCTTGACCAGATCCTCAGCCATTGACACTCCTTTCTCTGAGATCACGAAGCACAAGAATTTGACCTCATGAACTGCCCAAATGCACTTAGAGGGCTTCAAGGCCAGTTTGTTCTCTTCTAGGCAGCGGAGAACTTCCTGGACCAAACAATCATGCTCTTCCTTTGTTTTTGCATACATGAGTATCTCGTCTTGGTAAATGATGACACCAAGGTCTAGCAGATCCCAGAAAATGGTATTCATCATTTCTTGAAAGACTGAGGGTGTATTTGACAGGCTGAAGGGCATGACCAGGTATTTAAACTGACTATACCTGGTTCTGAATGCCGTTTTCCACTCATCAACTTTGGCTATCTGGATGAGGTTATACCTGTTTTGGATAATCACCTTGTTGAGGTCACGGTAGTCCACACAAAGCTGAAGTGATCCATCAGCTTTTTTGACAAAGACGATAGGTGCTCCTGGAGGAGACTTGGAGGGATGGATTTTGCCTTCTTATGTCATCTTGGCAATGTATTCCAGCACAGCCTGAAGCTCCATTTCTGCTAACTTGTACAGAGGGCCCCAGGGAGGTGTTGCTCCTTCTTATAGGTCAATCTTGTAATCCCATTGATGATGAGGAGGGAATGCAGAGGCGAGCTGTTCAGAGAAGACTGTGGGGAAAATCTGTTCCCACTTGGATCCTTCAGAGGTAGGAGAGGAGGAGGTAGAGGAAGCCTACAAGAACACATTGGAGAAATCTCAAATAGGTGCTCTTGTTATGGCTGTGCACCAAGGACGAACTACAGGTTCATTGATTAGGGTATCCACCCACACAACTAATTCACCACCAACTGCTTGATTGTTGGTATAGAAGTTGTCATCGCCAAGTAAAGAGAAGGCAGAGACCATTTCCACCTTGGGTGCTACAAGGTATTTCTGACACTTCTCTGAGGGAAAGGAGAGCAACTCTGCCTTGTCATAGTCCATGCAAGGCTCATGATCACGAAACCACTTGACAGGAAGGTAGATGTCGATGTCCAGAGGTGTTGGGCCCACATCAAAATCAAAAAGTTCAAGATGGTTGAAGATCTGCATCTGCAGCTTGGGTGTATAATACCATTCCTGCTTGCAGGAACTATTGTAGGCATAGACATTTACCAGAACTGTCCATTTGATCTTCAGAACTAGCAAGCAGTCACTGATCATAGCTCCTGTAGCACCATTATCAAGCTTAGCAACTGCAGTGATGGCATGAGTTTTGGTCCCTGCAAGACTATAAGTTTTCCAGCAAAGATGATGATGATGATTATTTAGTTCAATTTTAGTAACTACTCTACTTCTTCTATAGCTAGTTGGGCTGTCCACATGCAGTAAACGACTATGGCATATCACCCATTTCTCCCCCAAACTGAACTGAACAAAAGGAAAAGACAAAGGAAAAGCTCTCAAAACAAATTAACCTTATGAACCGACCACGCCCATCACAGGACAAAGTAGAAAAACATGTAAGTGAGAAAGAACCAACAAGAAATGGCTATGACCCTCCTACTCCTCTCCAGCCAGGCAAACCTTAGAACAACTAGTAGACTACAAGGTACAAGTATATACAAGTCAAATAAGATAACTGTCCTTGAAAAAATGAAAAAAGGCTGGGGGAGAGGATCTAGGATTCCAACAACTTGGCAGCAGCTGTGTAAAGGTCATCTACCATTTAGTTCCTCTCGGCCAAGTTTCTGAGGTCATCAGGGTAGGTGGAATCATTGGCGGGGTGAGGTGCAAGGTAGTTGGTGCATTTGAACACCATGTGGTCACATGATCTCCCTTTGCATTTGCATTTGGCATTGCTGCAGGAGTGCTTGAAGAGGGCATGGGAGCTGGCACAGAGACAGCATTATAGGGGGTACATGCATTGGAGCTGGCACAGAGACAGCATTATAGGGGGTACATGCATTGGAGCTGGTGGTGGCTGTAATGGCAACAGTGCATGCACTGTGTGGCATGGGAAAAAGAAAGGTATTATTCAGTCAATCTATTCTTGTTAAGGATCGTCAGGCCCTGGGAGATATGGTAGTGGTAGTTGTGAACAATAACTGTAACCATGATAATGGAAGCAGTTTTGCTAATGAGCTTGTCCTTTGACACCAGCCAGCATGGGGTTTGGGCGAGGAGTACTCCATGGTTGTACATCTCAATTTCATTTCTGATCTTGGTTATGTATTCTTACTTTGGAGGTTTTGGGGATGGGGGTTAGCACATTGTACACAATATACTTCTTGGGAAGGAAGTTATGGTGCAGGCCAGTGGTTATAGGAAAGTGCTTTCATACAGCTTCCTCGATGCTTGCCTTGTCAGTTAGCACTTGTTAGGTGGTGGTGTTCTCAATGATGCAGAGGAAGATGTTATGGTGGCCTGCTTGGCAAACAGAGTAGATGCGGCAGGCAGAGGATGCTTTTTTGTCTATGAGCGCCTTGTTGACATTGTCCTAGATAGTGATGGGGTTGAAGGAGGGAATTTCTCCCTCCAGGTTGACAATTATCTCTCTCTCCCTCTTGGAAGGGTATTTGTGATTGGGAGGTGGATTAGTAGGAGGGGGGGGGCAGTGTAGCTGAAGCTTTACCTTTGTTTTTTCAAATGACCTGTGCCTAGGTGTTCTCAGTGGCAGGGGCAGCTGCAGGGGTTAGGGGTGTGGTAGGCAGTGTAGAGGTCAGCTTCTTTACTCAGGCTTCTTAACCTTCTCAATTCTACTTTTTGAAATCGCAACGTTTTCGCTATTTCTATCTCCAACCTTTAGCGATGTCGCATCGTCGCCATACCCCCACCCTCCCTCCCC